>JAQFZW010003123.1:0-14108 GCA_034687055.1 Heteromurus nitidus
CATGTATATAATCAGTGTCACACTACTTTCCTACTTTCCTTGTCCACTGGGGGTAAACAAGAAAACAAAACAGAGTTGAGTGAGAGTCAACTCGGGTTCACTTGCTCTCTTTCGGTGTTGATGAATTTTTAGCATTTTTTGTGTGCGTATGCATGTATATATACCCGCGTACCTATTCGTGACATTTCCAGGTGGTGCACCACAGGTGCACTAAATTATGAGTACAATTATACCCTTTCCAAGTATTACACCAAACTTAACATGGTTCGGCTTGATATAGACTTCTGACGCAAATTACTTGTTCATGAAGAGAACCTGTTATTACAAATTTTATTAAATTATAGAAAACGCAATAGCTCATGTCAGGGAAATGAGTAGGGCGCTGTTCGGATGTAGATACAAATGAACGGAAACTTGCATACGTGGCTACTGGCTTGGCTACATTTATGTGTGCGAGGGTCCTCGTAAAAAATACTTGAATCAGACAAGCTTAGATTTTATGGTGGAACTTGTTCAGTAAGGTGTCTTGATGGAAAAAAAGTTCATGGACATACAATGAATTGGAAGAGAACACGAAACTCTTTCATCCCTTGACTCCATATTCGCCAAAGAGAAAGACAGTAAATTTTCTTACTCAAATCTCGAATCTTATGAGCTCACCCAAAACGACCCATTTAAAGGGAGTAAAAGTCACCTCATTTACTTGGGCTTATGGACAACAGGTGAAAATGTACTTCTTTTGCAAAGACTAACAAAATCGATGGGGTGTGGTTGGTTGGTTGGTTGGTGCTTCGTTGTTTTTCACTACTTAAAGATTAATAACCCATTGACTTTTGTGGAAACTATGTGGCTACAAATAATCGATAGTTAACTTTTTGCAGCAGAGAATTCGAGCAAGGCATGAAAGCTTATTAAAAATTACTGGAATGACAGCACGAATATAACAAAACTAATAACATATTCAAACGCAATACATCCAACATCGTCCTTTCTGACATTTTGCAATTTTGCTACTCTTTACTTTGAGGTGGTACACTTCTAGAAATCGCTTCTGAGCGATTTGATTGGTTAGAAGCATTGAAGGTAATAACTCATTACGCAAATCCTTATATAATTATCATACTGCGCATTATGAACATTAGGAAAGGGAGGAAAAGTAAACGAGAGTTAATTTCGTTGCTAAACCAAAAGCAAATTATCTTCCAATGACCATAAATATATGCTCCTCTCATCTACCAGAGCTCATCGTCATTAAATATGTTCACAAACTCAACAACCAGAATGAACATTAAATCCACGATAATGACTCTAATGAATTGACGACCTCTGCAATATTATTAGCTAATCAAATATTGGACGAGTGCGGGGATAAAGCGGAAGTTCCAATAAACTATAATGTAGTCCTGCAACAGTTGCTGCCACCGCGTATTTATGTACGTCCCAGTTCTCCTCTCGCTACCAAAACCAAACCAGCAGACTTTTGTCCATTTGGAAATGTAAATTGCTTGTTCAAGTTATAAAAATGTATGTAGGGGAAAAGCAGTTATTTTCGTTCAACTTGATAGACAATATCTGCACACAAACACACACGCTCCCGTAATAGTGCTCATTTTTAGTTGCACACACTCTTCCCACTTGTTCCTTTCACGTTCTCGCATATATATCGCCTTTCTGCTCGCGCATTTCCCATTTTTATGTGTGTGTGCTCTCGTCCTCTCTGTCCCATTTCCCATTCAACTTCTTTATTCTCGTCTTCTGCTGATGCACACATACCAAAAAGCTATATAGTTTTTGAAACAAAAAAAATGAGTCGAAGTCGAAACGCGTAGGACAAAACGCAGCTGAAGCAATAAAAGGGCGGGGATAACATAAATTGAGCAAAAGTTGCTTATATGTACACGGACACGGGGACAAAACTACATAATATATTTTGTCATAACATTCCTTTTGTGACCATCGGCTGAAAAAAAGAGCGTGAATATAGAGAAAATGTGAAGGGAATAGTTGGATGTGTGTATCATCACATCACCTATCACTTCCGCTACGGTATCGTACATATATATATATATACGGTTCGCGCAGAGCACTTTTTTTACAAAATATTTTCCAACCAGAGCACATCAGACTACTCTCCTCGGTCCTCTCGGTCTTCTGTGAATTCTTATGCTTTTTATGCGAATATGAGAAAAGCGAAAGAGGAAAAGTAGAAAAGACATAAAATTTTTAACGCTTTTGCTGCTCCCTACTCACAATTCATGGATGGAACGGTTTTGCCACTTTTCAGAAATGGAAAATATTGACATGCCACATGGTGCTGCACAGGGTTCTGGGTTGCATAATATTGTATTTCTCCTTTTGTTCGACCAGTGGGGTTGCAATTCAGATTGCAAATTGCAACAACAGAATATTTCATGTAGATTCTTCATTCTGCGAAAAAGTAATGTGGGGAGTATATGTGGTCATATGAGAAAATTTGCTTTTGCCAGGCCAAAAATATGCTTACGTATTAATGATTTCAACTGCGTCAAGAGCTTTTCGGGGTTCATAAATTGAAAGTAACATTTAGATGATTTCCCCCCAAAATATTCTCAACTATGTCAAGGAATCGTCTTTTTTGGAAGACGGGTCCAATCCCTTTTCACTCACATTCAATGAAAAAAAGTTTTTCCCGTTTTTCCCGTTTGAGAGAAAAAGTCAAGTCGAAAAGTAAAAAATAATGTTTCTCTCGCCCAGTTTCCTTCAGGCAAAAACTAAAAGCTCTACTAAAACAAACTTTTTTTCTCCGGCCAGTTTTCCGCTGACCAATTACCAAGTTTTATTGTGCGTTGTGAGAAGAGGATACTTGCCCAAGTGTTTCTGCCCCACTAATTTCGAATAATACCAGTTTCTGGGCTGGGAGAAAGACTTTAACGAGCTTTTCACCCACAATTTTCAAGTGTTTGATGGCATTTAAGAGTAAAAAGGAGCATGAAAAACTCTCTACTAAAGCTTGAGCAAAGTCAATGGAGCGTCAAGTGAAGTCCAACAAAAAGTTAAAATGAGCGAAATCAATTCCAACGAAAAGAAAGCAGCAACTCGATCTCAAGTGAGTTTTACCCACTTTGCTTGTTTTCCCAAGGTAAATAAAGCAACTAAACTGAAAGGACGACATTAGTTGAAGAAGTATACAGCTTAAAAGACATCGTTCTCATCATCGACACTACTACTATGCTGCTGCCAGTGCCACCAAATTGGCAAATGGAATGAAATTTTCAAAAGTAATATGACTCCTTCAAGGGTGGTCCTTGTCTGTAATTGACAATAGTCGACACGACAGTCGAACTCGAACTCGAACCCAAACCCAACACATACGTTGGGGAAGATGGATAGGTTAAGAATGTATTACTATTCTTGGAAAATGACAGTTTCTCATAATAGAGCACATATTATCTAATGGCAAGACTATTATTATTATTTCCGAGCACGCAACATATGCCTATATTGGGAATGAGGACAAATCCCCAAAAATTCTCTTCTGAACTCCTCCGTCGCGAAGTAAATGAGGAAATGATATTAATTGGGTTTGGCAACGAAAATAAATACGTCTTGCGAGTCCATTCATTCACTTCAATGAGTGTGGGTAGAGAAGACAGAAGAGAAGCCATTATGAACACAACAAAGGAATTTGCACACATAGCACACATGCCACAACAGAAGAACTAACACACACACACACATGAAATGATTGATGTCTTATATACGTACAAGGGAAAAATAATACATAATAGTAGGGATATCATAGCCAAATATCACATTTCATAAAGCAATTTGTTGATTTATTTGGCTGATTTGTAGAGAAAATAATGGTTCTTTCATAAAAGTGACTCTACTGCTTTTGTGTGAGGTTTACGGCAAAGTGCGTTGCGCTGGTTCGTGTTCTTTTCATATATTTCCACTTTATATGTGCCTTATGCGTGTGTGGTTCTTTAGCAAGGCATCAACTCACTCTACAAACCCGTCGGAAAAGGGGAAGTTTGCCAGTGGAAGTGCGTGTTTTTCCTTCTCTCTGCAATAATCTTTGTGGTGGGTTGGGTGCCTCAGGAATCATCATCATCATCGTAATATTCTTAATTCAATGATTTATGGTCACACCTTTTGATCCTACCAAACAAGTGTGAGAAGCGTGTAGGCTTCGTGTAATCATTGCAATAATATATAAATGTATAATTATGGATTAGAATGGCGGCAGCAGTGATATACGTTATACGTTCCCTGTGGGGGCTCCTGCGGAAGTGCGGATATAGAAATAGCACGTCGAGTGTGAGGTATAAAGGGTGTAGCGATAATGTGTTTGTATTTGTAGGCACGTATATGGTCTCACGATTCCATCAAGAAATATATAGAGCAACAATTTCATCTCTCCAGTCCGGAGGCAGACGAGGGGAGTCTAGTTGTAGAGGAAGAAATGGAAATGAAACCGCAGTGCTGATGAACTAATGTAAATGTAAATAATAAATGTTATTAGTAGGATGAATGATTCTCATGTAGAATTGAAGATGCTCACACACACACGCGTTTCGTAAACAGGAGCCAGGGAACAAAGGGAGTTGGAGTGGAAAAGGATGTGCGTGAGAATGTGTGATGATGAGAACCAGAACCAGACATAGACACAAGCACCTATATCATAAAATATGTAGCAAAATACGTGCTAAGCAAATGACTCATTTTGTACCATATCGGGTATCTCCATTGCACATTTCTCTTCCAGTAGTTCTCTTTAAATTGCAAGTACATCTAAATAAAATACGTAGAATGCTCTTTGTGATATTTTTGGAAGTGGAAACCTTGAAGAAGCATTAAAAGTACATGGATATATTTGCACCCGTTTGTTCAGATACTTAACATAACAACTACAACGGAACGCATACAAGTTGTACAAGCACTTCTCTCGTAAACATTGTCTGAATGAGTCAGAATCAGGAACATAACTTAAAAATTACTTCTGCAAAATATTTTCAATAATAGCCATGTAACCACTGAAATATTTCCGAATTCGCGGAAGCAAAAAATTACTAATATGGAACATGGACCGGTAACATATTTCTCGTATTTCAAGATGTAAAAACCCCAAGACCAGAAGCCAAAAGCGAGCAGGAAATCCATTTATGCTTGTTCTCATGTAGGCAACTAACAATGAGATGGGGATCGGTTCCGTTTCACAATCCAGCATTTTTATTTATTACAAAAGCATATAGTGTGGTGTGGTCGGATCTGCACCCACGACCCACACACGTGCACTTTTCTCATCGTTTTTTTTGCTGTCACTGATTCTCAGATTTAAAAAAGCGCTGCTGCCACTTGTGGTTGTTCACAACTGTGCGAGCCATTCGTCTTTTTCAAAATCAACAAATAAACCAGAGTACTTTTGGCCTTCGCCGGCTAAAAAGTCGGGGAAAAGGTCGCAAAATGTCCCTGCTCAAAGAATAGAAAATATGATGGACTATTATTTTATATAAAAAATGAGAACCGAAGGTAGTTCATGAATCATGAATCATGACAGATGCCAATGCCTTTTCCATATCACAAAAACGAAAATAGGGGAAACGCTTGTTTTTCAAAGTATGAAAATATGAAATGAATATAATTTCATGGATGCTGATTCAGCATTCTCACGAACATTCATTATAAACTGAATGAAACTTCGGAGCTCGACCTTGATCTTATGACAAAATTTTGCACTTCATTGCCACGCACACATGTTGCTATTATCATTGTTGGAGTTGGAGCTGACGTGAATTTAGATAACGGTGGATTGTATAATAATGTGACGATTATGATATGTCAAGGAGCTCACAAAAACTCGTTTTGTTCTTTCGTTGACGAAAATTTTTTAATTGCTCCTTTTGTCTCCATTGGGAAGCCACACATATGTCATCATGAAATTGAGAGTTACCTTTTTGTGTGGACACCCAACACTGGCAATGTGCGGGCATGAACAAAAGAGAGTTAAAGTGCATGTATGTGCGTTTTGCTTTTTCTGGGCGAACGAGAATAGACTGAGAAGCTGATGAGAGGATGCTGGTGCTGGTTGGTCTTGGTATCCTTGTGAAATCCCGACACTAAACATTTGTCATTGACAGTCAGGTTGAAATGAGCATCAATCCTCTCATGAACGTGTGGCCAAAATGTTGTTGGCCGAGCGTCCGCACAACACTATTTTACATTGAAGAGCTCAAGTTTACTTTTACGCATACGACGACACGCTGCAGTGGCTGAATAGGTACGGAAGCAAACAAAGCGCTCAGCCTCAGCCCCTCTGGAATTAATTACTTTTCATTGTGTTCCCTCTAGTCAGACTGTTTTAAGGATTCTCGGCGCATACAAAAGTTTTTATTGAAACTCAAAAATAAAAATATATATGTGTCACAGTTATAAAACCGGAACAGAATCCTATACTCCTAAAAATGAACTGCCAACTGCCAAATACACACACACACTCACCATATCAGTAATCCCATAAGTGTTCAACAGTTGACCCTATAAATATTATTTCTCTCATAACGAAGTCATGTTCGCAAAAACCAAAAAAAAATTCTGCAGCGGAGAGGAGCAAAAATACCACTTTTTTATTGCAATAATGCAGTAATGAAATTCTTCTTTAAATGAATGTGATCACATGCCAAAAAGGAGCACTTTATGAAACATTTTTGTGTAGGACTTGCGCCCAGAAATATCCTTATCCTTTCACTTTCGAGTTTTTTGAGTATGTTGGCGAGCAAACAATAAGTATGCGAGCCCACGGTCACACTCACACACACGACCATATAATAACCATCTCATCTCTGCACATCTCGCGTCTAAATAACCACTTCACTTGTTACTCCATTGTTTCATCTTATATAAATATAAGTAAAAGGGTTCTTCAATAACTCGCTCGCACAAGACAAGCATATTGTTTTTATATATACAACTTCAACGCTTTAACGGGCTGACGCCAATATGCATGCATTATGTAATAGTATTGACGCTATCAACACATATCGCATTACACCTTTTTTACGTCATTGATTATGTATTGCATTTTAACGAACCTTCTCTACATTTTTAGGTATTACGATTCAGTTACTGTCGAGAAAAAAATTTGCGAATTTACCTAAACAGATGCAGACAATATATAATAAGATATATAGGTCATTCTCGCCCATTGCTTCTGACCGATTATATTTTCGCTATACGCAGTAGGAGTCTCTATTTTTGCATGATGCAAAAATGTCTGTGGGCTGCGTAAATTGTATTGTATAGACAATTCGCGCAACGATATACATTAATTTCCCTTCGTCGCATTATTATCCAATTGTTGCACACACACACACAATTTGGAGCCACGAACAAAACGGCCCTGTCCCTGGGATTCTACCAGGAATCATCAAAATTTCCCCAAAAAATAATATGTGCATATAGACAATCGCAATCGCACCTTGTCAAGGTTCAAACATGGTGATCATCTCCCCAGTTCGTCCATGGAAAAGGAGTGTTGAATTGTTTTTACTACGACTTCTTCTCCGTATCCACATCCACTTGCAACATCACAAAAGAGATTAAACGAAGTGCCCATTTCAGAACGGATCTCATTGTTACTTTGTATCTCATAAAGTCAAGAGTGACTCGTTGTTCACAAGAACCACAATCATATAAACTAGAACCAAAAAAAGTCCCATTCAGAACAGGAGTGGAGTACACCCAGACCTAGGCCACTTCTTGCATCTTGCAATAATATAAAAATATTTTTCTTGGAGTTCAACATCACTTGGAATTCCCAGCGTCAACAATTTGCAGCGCTCTACCAAATCTTTATACATTTTGTTTTGTGTGGATAAAGATCCTTTTTTTTCTTTTTGAGTCGAGAGTCGAGTGATGTGGTTTGCCCTATAACAAACTACCATATATAATCCTTACCTTGCAAGCTCATATTGCACACACGAGCGAAAGGGTTTAGATAGTGAGCAGGTATAGGGTTATGGTGTGTGCATTTTGTGGAT
Organism: Heteromurus nitidus; assembly: GCA_034687055.1. Taxonomy (NCBI): domain Eukaryota; kingdom Metazoa; phylum Arthropoda; class Collembola; order Entomobryomorpha; family Entomobryidae; genus Heteromurus; species Heteromurus nitidus. The sequence goes on from JAQFZW010003123.1 coordinate 8,019, forward strand.
GCTCTTGGGATTTTCATGAAACCTTCAGAATATCCAGAAAGGAAGAATAACATTCTTTTTTTGGCGATTTCTTAAAGAATTCCCAAGATCAAGTTGATGAGCATTTTCATTTACACTACCATTTAGTTCATTACACTCTCATCCACTATTCCTTGTTCTCAATATACACGAGCATTGTTAAACCCAACAATCTAGCGCATGTACCTAGATACTCCTCCAATTTAGTCTAATGGAGGGAGTTTAGTTGTGTTGTATGTATATATAGTTGGCTACGCTGACCTAACTTCACATCACTCACTTCTGAGCCAGTGTTCACTCCACACAACAATTTAATTTCTAAGAAACGTTTTGTGCAACGGAGTAGAGAGAAAAGAGACAGTTTCATCTCCGATTTTATCAATCAGGGAAAATAGCTTATTGAATTATAGTGCATAGGAAGTGCACGGTTATATGTAACAAGATGAGAGTCAGAGAGCATTTACTCTTGGCATTGATGCCGTTCCTAGTTCTCGCTGCCCCAGATCCACTCAAGTTTCCAGAGAGTTCCTCCAGTTCGGGAGATTCTGTTGCTCCGGCTGCATCGACGAAGGTGGAGTCGGACTCTAGAGATGCAACACAAGCAATTGAAGAAATCCTGAGTGCAGCTCGTGCCGGAAGAAATGTGGGCATTACGATCGGGAACGCGGATCTTGACAATTTGGCAAGCGATCCAGAGCTAAGGAAAACACTTGAGACACCCGATTCCCCCAAGTCGGAGGTGCAAGCGAGAAATTACATTTCCACCAAGCTCTGCTCTCTCGGCTTGGCAAAGTGTGGGGAAGGAAGACACTACGGCGGTGGTGGTGGAAATGGAGGTTTTAACGGGATCCGAGATGTGACTTTAGTGCAACCTGTGGCAATAAAGCCGATTGGCCATCCGATTGCTGCCATCCCCTTGGGATCAAATCGCCCCTTCTCCCCAGCCATCAGTGGACACAAGTCGTATGATACGCCATCGTCACTCTACCCTTCCGAAACTCAGGGAGGATTTATTCAGTCGGGCAACCAGGGTGGATGTACTTGCGTCCCCGTCAACCAATGTAAATCTTACGATATTGTAAGCGGTCCATCCGGCTCATCTTACAATCCCAACAACGGGGGTGGAAATGGAAACTACCAACCATCTTACAATCCTTCGGGAAGTGGAAGCGGCTTCAACTCTGGAAACAGCAATTATTATCCTCCACAAAACAACAATAATGGAAATAATAATTACTACCCCCCACAAAACAACAATAATTATTATCCATCACAAAACAACAATGGAAACAACAACTACAATCCCGGATTTATCACTGGAACTGGAAGGCCCAGCTATGGCCAAGTTGGCCAAGGAATTGATCCGAGAAACAAGTTGGAGGGAGCTGGAGTAGAATCCAATGCTACAGTCGTTGAAGCGTCTTCATCTGCAATCAACGCTAGAGCTGTCACAGAATCTGCTGATGAAGCTGGAAACAAAACGAGGACAAGGAGGGATGCTCCACGCGTGGTTAATGGAGCTTCTGGAGGAGGATGTTATGATCGACATGTTTGCTGTAGGAATCCTGTTCGTCCAGTTGACAGAAATCCATCGTATCCCTCTTACCCTCCATCAAACAATAACTATCCACCAGTCACTAATTCTCCGTCAGGGGGTAGCTGCGGCAGAAGGAACGCGTATGGGATTAATGGCCGCGTGCTGACGGGAGCGCAGAACAATTATGGGATTGGAAATGGAGACACAGAGTTTGGAGAGTATCCCTGGCAAGTTGCCATCTTGAGGAAGGAAGGAGCTGACAATGTGTTTGTGTGCGGAGGCTCACTCATCGACTCTCGGTAAGATATCTTTTTGTGAAAGGATGTCAGGAAAAAAAATTCCAGTTGGAAAATTCCAGCTTCCAGCAGGATGTCATGTCGCTTGTTTACATTAAGTGATCTACATTATATGTTTTCTTTTTTTTGCGCTGTATTTTTGTAGACATGTCCTTACAGCAGCTCACTGCATTCAAAGTCACCGACCTCAAATTCTCCGTGTTCGCTTGGGCGACTGGGATGTTGGCGGTGAGACGGAGTTTTATCCACATCAGGATTTGGACGTTGCAGCTATTGCACTCCATCCCGATTTCAACTCTGGCAATCTTTTTAACGATGTCGCCATTGTCAAGTTGGACGGGTATGTCGACTTGGGTCGCTATCCGCACATCAACCCAATCTGTCTCCCAGATAAATATTACGAGTTTAGTGGAAAGCGATGCATTGTCACCGGATGGGGTAAGTTGAGACTACACATTTTTTCTCCTTTATTCATCTCCAGTGACACTTCAGGCCTTTTTTTGCTAAACTGAGTATCTTCTGAATGTATAGGAAAGGATGCTTGGGGACAAGAGGGTAAATTCCAGCATCGTCTCAAGGAAGTTGATGTCCCAATTCTCAACCACTACGACTGCGAGCAGAAGCTGAAGAGGACGAAGCTTGGAAATAACTTTGTCCTCCATCCCGGTTTCTTGTGTGCAGGTGGAGAACCAAACAGGGACGCTTGCAAAGGTGATGGAGGTGGTCCTCTTGCTTGTGAAGTTGGGGGTGTATGGCAACTTGCCGGTATTATCAGTTGGGGTGTGGGCTGTGGGCAACAAGATGTTCCTGGGGTGAGTTAAATTCTAAAACTATACGATTCATTTCCCATCATGCACCAATGGGATACTAATACCATTTCATTTCTATAAACTTCCAGGTTTACGTCAAAGTTTCAAATTACCATGATTGGATAAGACAAAACATAGGTTACTAATTTATATTATATTGTGTGAGTGTGATGTAGCTCATTCTATGCAAATTTTATGTATTACATTAATGTTAAACTCGATTAATAACTGAAACGCACTGTTGATATTTTTTACGGAATGAAGCAAACGCTTGACTTATGCTCTAAACGAGAATGATGACTTGTGATCTGGCAAAGGAAATAGCAGATAAAAACAAATTTTTATTTGTTGGTCTCTCAGACTAGGTGTATGGTAAATTAAATTAGGATTTCGAGCGCATTCGTAGTTCATGATAACTACATTGTCTGGTATTAAAATTTAAAAAATCTCTGAAAATATTAATCTATGGTCCCTGAGTTTCGGTTTTCACATTCACATGACCAGCATCAGCCTTACTACCGGTTTCAGATCTTTTCCTGTGAATATACATGTGCTTGTAGAAGACACCCTTAGAGCTAATTTTCTTGTGGCAAACTTTACATTCGATAAATTCGAGACCTTCTTCCAAATGTGTTCTTTTTATGTGCACCTTCAAACTAGTCTGTTTCACTTTTTTTCCACACTTGGGACAAGGAACAAGTTGCACTTTCCTATTTGAAGGGGCGCTCGTGTACGTCTTTCCATCTTGAGTGCCACTACTGCTGGAAGCTGTGACAGAAGGATTAACTTGAGACGACGGGCTTTTCGATGACAAAGATGCCTTAATGTCGTATGTAGACTTGGCTCTCGTTGTCCTTTCGCTACTGCTTCGTCGTTGCACGTTTATATAAGAAGCTTTTGTCTTCTGTGCAATTACATTCCCTTTCGTTGCGACGGAAGGATCGCTTTTCCCACTTCTTGATTGAGTGGAAGAAGTAGGCGTTTCGGTAGAAACATGTGACGGTGGCAATGGAAGAGGAATTCTTTTCACAGCGTAAACCGGTTGAGCTGGATGAACGGGTCCGCTAACTTCAGGGGTAATGGAATTAGGAGTATTATTGGATTTAACTTTGAAGGGAGCATGAACAGTTTGAACAGTACTACTGTCACTGCTCCCGTTTCCATTTGCCGGAGGCTCAGATGAATGTGGTGAAGGCGATGGTGCATACGGATGAGCAACAACCACGGACTCGATTTGCGTTGGCGTTGCTGTATGAGTTCCCGAATGCTGATGTTGCTGGTGGTGATGATGACTCTGTGGAGGGCCTAAACTTTCTAATGAGGTGTGCTGCTGCTCGGATAGACTACCACTTCGCGGACTTTGACCTGGGGCATGGTATGGTAATCCTAAAATACATTCATCATTTCCCGAAACTTCTTGGGATGAATTATGTCCACTGAGACTCGGGCTAGTGCACGCATTGCTATACACTGTGTATGCGGGAGCACTGGTAACGTGACCTGGTTGGCTATTCGGAGCTGAAATTTGTTGCATCTGATAAGAGTAACAAGTTCATTTAAAGATTAGAATTGCAGACAACCTTCAACCTATCAACCTTATGTAGGATATTAATGGCAAGGCCATGTATCATGATTATATTTTTAAACGTCTTACATGTATTGAAGGATCGGTAACAACGCCTTCAATCACCATCATGGAATGTTCAGGACGATTTTCCCCAGTACTAGATACCCCACCACGCACTAAGTGCGGCTCCCCAGGTTTTATTAGCGGAGCACCGGGTGAACTGTTTTGAAAAATTAAAACCGGCTGAGGTTGGTAAATTACACTCTCAGAAGACAGCCTGGTAACTACTCCAACGCTACTACTATTGGACGATGGTACGCTTTGACCACCCAGCAAATTTGATTGTGCTCCACAGGGCTGTTGATTTAGTACTGATGCATTAGAAAGTTGCCTTACAGATCTGGACGAACTTTGTCTAATAACTTGTTGATGATGAATATTCTCTGATGAGCCTGAATGATGATGCATTAGATTGGCTGCATCCAGAGTCGGCGACGGTGAATGCTGACTTACTATAGGAATTGGATTATTGATTGGAGTACTATTGTTGTTAGAAGCAGAGAGCGTAAGTGTTTGTCCACCTCCACTAATTCTAAAGGGACTACTTTGATGGGACGATAGCGTCATTGGAGCACCAGCTGGAGGTTTCGTCGGAGTTCCAATCTCGTACATGTTACCACTGTTATGAACTTGTATATTTGGACTAATGTCTTCTTGCTGCGAGGAGCAATTACCTCCACCAGAGTAAGAGAAATTTGGAACATGATGTCTCATATTCTTCAAGCCGGCAACTTGAAAGTGCTCTGCCGCTTTGAGAAAACGATCAGTCTCTTCGATTGGAATTAGGAGATGACCTTGGTAAATAAAGCGGAGTATAAGTTCTAGATCGGTTGCACTGGTCTCCCTCAGAATCACCACGGGATGAGAATGGGTCGTACTCTGGATAACGTACACGAAAAGGTATATAAAGTAATGATCAGCAATCCAATTTACAAATTTGACGAAACGAACAAAACATAAAAAGGCATACCCTGAACACATCTCTGAAGTAACTGCTCCACAGCGATAAGAGTACTTTATGTGCCCTGAAGGACCTTCCTTCACAGAACAGAGTCACATCCGTTAGCTCCTCCTTCTGGTATAGGGTAGCTAATTCGGACACCACAAACGTATTGAAGTCCTCCCATTTGAGGGATACCAAGTTTCTTCCTAGGCTCACTGACGAACTCATCTTCAAATCCTTCCTTTGTTCTTACCGCATGCAATCTATTCCACAACAATTAAAAAGTTAAAAACTATCATTACTTTAATATATTCATAATTATGCAACATACTTGCTTACTTATAACTTGATTCCCTCACTTCTGAACAATCAAAAAGTTCTTACCGTCAATTAAGAATAAATGGTGTTCCGAAACAAAACTGGTCAGTTTCTAAAAGATTGTCAATTGTCACTGTTTTCTCAGATTAAATAATTAATTTTAATCCCTATCGAACTATCGCCTCAAGTCACAGTTATCTCTATCTTCTTAATTTTTTTTACAATACTGCTCATGGAGATCAACATCCAGTTCGAGGTTCCAGAGGTTCCAGAACACAGCTGGTCACTGTCAATCAATGCAGAATTCAAACAAGTTCTTTGGTACGCTAGAGCAGAAATGTACACGTAAATTTGTCCATCGTGTATACACAACAACACCCACATGTGCAGGTGGTCTCGTCGGGTATATTTCGTATAGCGGACCTCCGACAGAAATGCATACGATTTCAATACACATCGGTTCTCTTTGGGAACATACAATAATTGCGTCATGCAGATGGGTACGTAGGTGGATCCCTGAAAACATGACTATGGATAACGGG
>JAQFZW010003124.1:0-14096 GCA_034687055.1 Heteromurus nitidus
TTGGCTTGGCTTGGCTCTTTCGCGAGCCAGGTGATTGGCCGGGTTGGCTTGGCTTGGTCGAGGTGAGTGAACAAGTGTGGTGACCGACCGATATTTGCTGATATCTCTCGTAATAAAAACGGCAACACTTGCAATATTTGTTTTGCTTGTTAAAGCAGAGCGTTAAAATGCAGTTAAATGATTGAATGAACCCAGAGAGGAGGACTCATGACTTCCTGTCGTTAATCCGATTCTGAAATATATCTCAGGAGAACATGCATTTCATCAGCATTGCACATCTATCATCACTAATGTCTAATTCATATACCTAAATACATCAAGTCGAAGTTGACTAGTTGGTGACAGTTTCACGTTATGTCAGTTACTTGTCGACCGCCGATCGAGAATAAGTTTTCTAAACCGGTTTCGAAAGACTAATTTCATTTGATCCAAAAGGTATTCCCACAACACCCCCTCAAACCCAGGAGCTGCAAAATGCAGCTTCTCCAACATTTGGCGTTAGTGGTGACAGTTGCCACAACCGTAGTCCTTGCAAATACTGTGGACACGGTCGTTAAAAATTACAAAGGGAAACATATCATGGATCCAAAGGGAAAATATGTGTACGAGTGGCTGGTAGACTGGAAGCAGAAGTTGATTTATTTCAATCTCACAGTTCAGACCACAGGATGGGTGGGCTTGGGATTCAGCAAGGACGGTTTGATGAGCGATGCGGATATGGTTATCGCTGGAGTTACTCCAAATGGAAAGTATTACGTCACGGTGAGTAAATACCAGTGCAGAGAACTGATCTTTTTTCAGGGAGTTCCTTAAGAAACATATTTCATTCATATACCCATATTTATTTATGTGTCTGGTCAGGATTTTTACTCGGATTGTAAGAGGAACTTGAAACCTGACAAGAAACAAGATTGGAACCTCCTCTACGCAACGGAAGTAGGTGGAACAACATACCTGAATAATAATTGAATAATTGAATAATTGAACAATTATCCAGACTGATCGACACTTGCGATCCTGATGATTATCCAATTACGGTGCCAAACTATATTCAGTCAACCAAACTGTTTTTAATGTATATGCAATTGCTTTAATTGTTCACAATGCTGTGGTTTATGGAATTCAGGATGATTTGGTTTATGAAATATGGGCTTATGGAGACCTGGATTCATATGATTACCACTATGAAAACCGCGGAGTTCACCTGAACTATCTTTTGGATCCTTTGGTCCATCCCTCGGTCTTGGCAACACGATCTCCAACCTGGAAAGCAAGTAGAACTATTCCTATCCCTCCGAAGGAGACGACCTATTGGTGTAGCATTCATAAGGCCCCCGCCGGAATCACTCAGAAACAGCATTTTATAGAGGTTTGTAAAATAATAGCCATACATAATAACTAATAATCACAAAAGACATCGGTTTAAGTGTCAACCTTAACTGTTTATGAATATTTTTGGTTTTATTTAAACATTTTAGTTGCAACCCTTCTTCGGTAGTCACGTAGCTGTCGATCATACTCATCACATGGTTCTTTACCGTTGCCTGGCCCCGCCTGGGCAGACCACACAAGCTATTTTTGAACAACTTGTGAACTTTCCTGGGGAGGAGTGCTACTTCATTGAGAATCGCCAAATCCCAATTCAGTATTGCAGAACTATTGTCTACTTTTGGTCACTTGGAGCAAAGGTATGTTAAAACCAAATGATAAATTTCGGAGATTTGATTGAATGTGCTTGTTTCGGCAAATTTAAGCCATCAGTGATTGACTCTTCCATACAGCCGTTTATACTCCCCAATGATGTCGGTATGGCACTTGGCGTTGGAGAGTATTTCCTGCTTGAAACGCATTACAATAACCAAGGAAGACATCCTCAAATTGTCTTCGAAGTTGGTGTGCAGGCAACATACACGGATAAGCTAAGGTGCTCTCTATACTTGCTCTGAAGTCATTAATTAGCATTTCCCCTCACATATGAATGTACGTTTTAAACGTGATATAACTTTTTGGTGTTATCATTCATTGTAGACGGCATGATGCCGGTGCATTCCTGGCAGCTTATGATCTTACAGGTCTTTTCGTCATTCCACCAGCACAGGATGGCTTTGAAGTGTACGGCCACTGTGGATCGGATTGCACGTCAGATATGTTCCCTAAATCTGGAACGGACATATTTGCTGTTCATCTGCATTCTCATTCTTCAGGTAAGCGTTTCACTAAACAAAATTGATTAAATACACGTTCAGCCAACGCCTCCAAGATAACATAAAAGTATATGCTAATGAAATTCTCGAAATTATTTTTTCTGTAGCCAGGAGAATGAAGCTTCATCATTTCCGCAAGGGACAGGAGAAGGCTTGGATCGTGAAGGATGACAATTACAGCCATAAGTTTCAAAAAATGCGGCATTTACACTATAATAGGAAGTTACTTCAAGGAGATCATCTGACACTCAGTAAGTTTTAGCGATATTTATCATATTTCCAAATTATGAATATGGTCTTAGTAATCATATGAAAAATTCTAACTTAGCCATTACAATTATTAACTTTAGGTTGCATCTACGACTTCAATAATGACACGAAGTTGGCTGGATTCCACGCACATGATAAAATGTGTGTGGCTGCAATATACATTGTTAACCCCATCCCATACTACATTTGCGTCAGCCAAGTTCCAGAGGATAAAACCTTGAAAGTTATGGGCATCAAGGAAATCACTTGGTATGGACGCATAAATATTTGCATTCACGAACATGTGGTGTTTTCTTTTCAAGGACTTTCTTTGTAATTAGGAACTCATGTTCTTTTTCAGGAATGCTGAAGAACAAGAACGTTACGTGACTAACCCTAAGATATACAGTGGATTAAAACTGAGGGATGTGTCATCATACAAAGTCCCTTGGGATTACAACCGTCGGGAGAGGATACAAGCCGTCACCATTGGGAGTACCCAGACGCTTTCGTGTCCTGTAACTACTCCAACAACCGAAGCCGCTACCCAAGATGCGCCAAAACTCACTGTTGACTACCAGCATGTTCAGAATCCCTTCAGGCGAGTACGGTACTGCGGCTCTTATTAGAAGGAATTTCGAAAATTTCACCGTCAAGGTGTTAGTAAACGCCGGTACATAATTAGCTTGTCATACTTATTATTAAATTATTTATTTATTTTATGCTAATTCACCGAAACATGTTTGTAAGGAGAAAGTGCTTTTATACATTTATACTGTCTAGTGAAAAGACAACGTACACACATTAAAGGCCCATGTTTGTCTCGATATGTAATTAGTGTGGGTGTAGAATAATTACTTTTCAAGAAATCATACCTCGAATTGCATTGCTATGTCTTAGACATACTGTCTGTAATGTTACAGACAGTGTTCACTTACTTTAGATTGTCCACCTCAAATAAAGTTAGGATGTGGTAGCCATTAGTTCCTGCTCCGGAAGAAAGTACATACACCTCGACTTCTCTCCGAATAATTGTTTGAAACGCCAATTTTTCTCATGGCTTCAATTAAACGCACCTTACATCGCCACCTGAAACCTGTCATGCGCCAAGGGCTATAGTGTTTCCTGCTGGAATAACTGAAAGAACATTATTAATTGCATAAAACTTTGGCATAGCATACCCAAGATGTCAAAATTTTGCACAGGTATTTTAAGCCTCAAACATTTTTGTTTTGGAGGAGGAACAATAGTTAGTATAATTCGAATATACGCTTGTCCACTAATATCAATCGACCCTTAAATCTTTTTTTTCGAGTGAAGAGCCTGTTTCATAGCAACCGTTGGAAATTTATTTAAATAGTTTTTGCAAATTTAAACCAAGCGGTTGGGTTGGGTCGTACAACCGGAATAGGAGTTTCATAATTGTAATCCTCATGATTATGTTGACATTTGAGTTGGAATTTGGTACCTCGTTAATAGTAGGAATTGGAACTTAAAATGCATTTTACATCAATCATTTTGCAATTGTTTATAATAATTCCGACATGTTTGTTCTGCTGATTGGACTGTTTTAAAATCGATGGCGATGGCGTGTTAACTAAAATATTTCAAGGCCAGAGCTACATTAACATATTAAGCCAATTAAGCGATAGAAATATAGGACTTAAGACAGGAATGCGAAGGTCATGTTACTCGCTTTGTCAGAAGAAAAAGAATTTCTTTGGAAGTCATGTCCTTCCGCATATTTTAGTTGCCCAATTTTACTCTCAACTTCATCATATGTCTGTTTTTCACTGATCAGTTCAGTTCCATCGCATATCGACGACTGTTCTTCTAACGAAGCATACGATCCGGATTAGAATGATAGGATTCTATCACATCTTCGTACTCACGGCGGTCGCCGTTGTAACGACACATGCAAACCTGGATGTTGTCGTGCAGGATTACCACGGGCAAGAATTCCTGGACCCGAAAGGAAAATACTCATTTGAATGGCGTATAGATTGGAATCAAAAGACAATCCATTGTAACCTCACAGTATTGACCACAGGATGGGTGGGTCTAGGCTTAAGCAAAGATGGGACTATGAAGGACGCAGACTTGATGGTGGCAGGAGTAACGTCTGAAGGACGATCATACATTTCGGTGAGTAATCTTTGTTCTGATTTTGTTATAATTTGTTAAATACTTTCTAATCGGAATATTATTATTACTCACAGGACTTTCACAGTGATTGCCATCGGAATCTGACGCGTGATTCGAAGCAGGATTGGAATCTCATTAGTGCTTTTGAGGCTTCAGGAAGAACAATTTTACATATCTCGAGGGCAATTGATACTTGTGATCCGGACGACCTTCCAATAACGGTAGGCTCACATTATAGAATAATAAATAATTCCATCGAATGCACATAATATGCAAATGAAAATATTAGATAAAAACATGTTGGATTGTGTTTACAGGACGACCTAATTCATCTACTTTGGGCCTTTGGCGAAACTGACGAATTTGCTTATCATCACCATCATAAAGGTAGTTTCAAAATATACTTGCTGGATCCAGTGATGCACTCATCTCCGTTGGCCCTCGCCTCCCCGATATGGAAGGCGACACAACTGATTACAGTACCAAACAAGACGACAACATATCGATGCACCATTCACAGAGCACCAGTTCTCCAACGCAAACATCATATTATTGAGGTAAGTATAATAAGTGTTTTCAAATAAAATTCATAACTGATGGCTTCACCAACTCAAAAAAATTAATGTAATGTTTGGAAAAACCTTTCGAACTTAGCAAACTTATTATACAAATTATTATAAATATATGATTTATATGCAAAACTGAATATTCAAAAATTTGCATTTTCATGGATAAATATGATTGTAGACAGAAACCCTGTACGCTTTGTTTTCCAGTTTCGTGCTTTCCTAGAAAACAAATTGGCTGTGGACCACACGCACCATTTTGTTCTCTATCGTTGTGTAGCTCCTCCAAACGTTGATCCTCAAAGTATTTTCGAACCTCTCATCAATAACGTTGGCGAAGAATGCTACTTGAATGATAATCCCCAAATTCCTATTCAACTTTGCAGAACAATGGTGTTCGTATGGGCACTAGGAGGAGGGGTAAGTTACACAACACACTGACATATTTTTAAAAAAAGTCGCATGCAAAAATATTTCGTATTTGAATTGTCAACAGCCATTCATTCTTCCTGATTACGTCGGGTATTCTCTCGGTCTGGCTCCTTTCGAATACTATATGCTTGAAATGCATTACAACAACCCTGAGAAGCTAAAGGGAATCAGCTACGAAGTAGGGGTGGAAGCCACATACACTGATAAGCTAAGGTAAATCAAGTGAATTGATGTATCAATTCGTCGGTAAAAATTATAATTTGTATGTACATTTTCATGTCTTAGGCGCAATGATGGTGGGCTATTTATGGTGGGCTACGATTTATTCGGAGGTTTCTTCATGATTCCTCCGGGAACCCAGTCGTATAATTTATTTGGTAGCTGTGGACCAGAGTGTACAGAGGCTATGTTTCCTGCGAAGGGCGTAGAAGTATTTGGTGTACATCATCATACACATTTGGCAGGTATCTGCTTAATTATCTTTTATACATTTGTTTCCGAGTTTTGAAATAATACTGTCATGTGTGGGCTAGCAAACTGTCTTTTTCGTTTTTGTAGGAAAGAATGTTAAGCTACACCATTTCAGGAATGGAAAGGAATTACCTTGGATAATGAAGGATAACAACTACGACTACACATTTCAGAGACTACGACACTTGCATGGTACAAGGACGCTACTCCCAGGAGATCAACTTAGCCAGGGTATGCACAAAAACATAAATGATTAGAAGGCATTTGTAATTGTGCACATTACTAAAAATGAATTTTACAGTGTGCAGATACGACAACACTTGGACAAATGTGACAACTGTCGCTGGATTTGGATTTACCGATGAGATGTGCCTAGCAATGATATACCATACTAATCCGACCCAATTTTATACATGTGGCAGTTTAGTTCCAACGGAGAAATCGTTAGCGCTCGTAGGAGTGCAAAATGTGACCTGGTAAATGATGTCTGAAAATTCATTGAATCTTTAGATATATGATTTCCAATTTTACTCAAATTTACTGCTCTGACTAATTTTCAGGGACAATGAATCAGCAACACGACTTGTAACGAAACCAGATAACCTCAAAGGGGAATGGTTAGCTCATGTTACGGACGACCTCACCGATTGGACTCAGCAACTACGGACAGAAACACAACGACTAATGAGTTTCACTCCTCAAATTGCTGCTTGCCCTCCTTTATCGCCATCAACCACAGCAAACACACCCACGCGGATCACTTTACCGTTTTCTGCCACCAGGTATAGACGCAAGCGGTCGTGCCCTGGAATCCAGGGTTAAGTAGTCTACCCTGAAATAATTTTTTAATCTAAAACCATATTGTCAATTGCAAAAATGCATATTAAATATATAATCTACAATTGAGCTACAATTGGATGCCACAAGTAATTGCTCCCATGAATTGCAGTCATTTCACCCATCTTTTAATTCTTTCGCGATTAAAACTGTCACACGATACCACAAAATTTTCTTACATTGCGTATTTATAATTGTGAATAGCACTTTTGGAGTTTATCCGAATCCGAACACTAATGTTTAGCCTACTAACTACGGTCCTAAAGATAAACAAGCACGCCAAAGTATAGTATATAAATTGACCTTTTTGTAATGACCTGTGACTAGAGTAGATTGAGTCCACGTATGAATCGCCTATGCCACATTAGCGATGTAATTGCGGATAAACTAAACCACGTTATAAAATAGCTGACATGTTCATTTCTCAGTGTGATTCGGGTCTGTTGAGGAACTGGGATTGAGTCTGCTCTTGCATTTCCAAAATCAACCCCTTTGATTGAATATAGATCCAGGAAAATTTCCTCCGTGTTTAAGACTGAAGCCATTTCAGGCACATCTCTGTAAATAGATAATAATATAATAATTCCACAATTTACTCTCATAAGTAGCAAAATATTACTGTGAGAGCAATTTACAATACCTGTAATGCAAGAGAGTCTGTCCTGGTCTATTTTTACTCATAAAAGGCGCACGGTTTTCAGGTTTCCGAACAATTCCAACGATTTCAGTTGAACCTTCCACATGTTTGAACTTCTTTACATTCTTTGAGTCAATCCATCCTCTGTTAACTAATATACTTTCACTGAAAAAGAGATAAGCACAATACTTAAATGCTTGTCAAGCAACATATAACATTCATATGATGTAAATTGTCAACTTTGAAAAATCATTTTTAAGTCTAGCATGCTTACTTTCGATTGTCCACCTTGAAGGGGGTAATAATGTGGAAGCCATTGTGACCTCCTCCAGAAAATATACCTCGACCTTTATCCGAATTACGATCAGCAATATTCACCAGTGGTCGTGGTCCAATCAAGATTTCATTCGAATAATCGAATTCGCCTTTGATCACCACTTTTCTGTACTCCAACTCTTCGAGGTCGTTCACACTGAAAGTATTAAATTAACAACGATTTATTAGTAAAATTAGTGAGATAAGATCTTCGGCGATATGGACACCTGACAACGGAAGTATAGTATTTAACAGTTTATTAGAACTAACTCAAACGGCAGAGGAACTGGATCTGCAATACTTATTTTTCTCATGTCTTCAATTAATCCCAACTTCCATCGCCACCTGAACACCTGCCATACTCCAAGGGCTAAAGTGCTTACTGGAATAACCTGGAAAAAGTAATTAATTAGTATCCAAGACACCTGAAACCGGCGGATCTACAGACTACAATCAGCTAAATAAATGACAATCTCTCTACTTGTCTACTTAATAACTTACGACTTACCAATAAAACCCATCCACCAACAGGAATACCTTGTTGTTGCGATTTCTTTGGCTTCCTAAGACCTGCGACATATTTAGACTCTGCTAATTTTGAAGGGGTCACCGAATATGACCTTCGTGATATAAGCTGATACCGAAACTGAATAATATTTAATTTTGGTTGAATAGAAATAAAGCGATTCTGCTGCAAACCGCAACTGGATGCAATTCGACAAATAGCAGAGTTCCACATCTTCAAAAATTAAATGTTACCTACTGAAATTAACGTTCTGTTTTAATTAATTGTTGCTGTTGTTTAGTCGCGCATGTTTAAAGGCACAAGATAAGAGTGCAAGTCGACTTTTGTTTATTTCTGGAATCTCTGGAAGACAGTTCACATGGATTTGGTTCGCGCATCAATGCCACGTTTCCCCAACATCCTTGCAATGGTCAGAATTGAGAAATGCCTAGATGCACGTGGTTCACAAAGACGGACACGCATTATGCACCCCAATCACAAGTAAAGTAGCAATGCTTTTTTAATTCTGCTTAAGATGATTGGTGGTTGCTTTATGTCAATTGATAAATGGCTTTCTCGTCTTCTGATGAGGCTCGTTGATGAATGCTTCCAAATCATTCCCGGAGTTGAAACTAATTTTCTTCTAATATAACATGTTTTTTATTTCATCTGCTTAATTCAAAACATTTTATATTAAAATTCATCAGTTCATAAAAATTAGCCAAGCTTAAACCCGTCCACATTATATAAATTACTTAATTCACAAGAATCATAAACACATCTTTGATTTCTGGATTTCTAACAATATTTGTAAAAGCATAAAAATTCATCGAGTTCCAGCATTCCAGGTAGTACTTATATATAATTCATTAAAATATTTAAAATAATAAGTTTTACATGGATCATGAAACATTACTGCTTGTACTCAGATTTGACTGGAATTTCATGGAAGTGTGTCGTCCTCCCCAATGTCAATAATGAGAGGCGGATCCATGTCTGCGTCATCTACTGCCTCTTCCTCTTTTATTGTTGGTATTTGGGCTACGGAGCAACTCACAACTCTTCGAGTTCTAGTTTTCCGTGTCCTGTTCTTGGTTGAAGTGGAGGCAGTGGAGGGAGCAGCAGGTATATCTGTAGCAGTGATTAGCAAGGTTTCCTTTAGCTCAGGCATTTTGCATTTCTTCGATTGCAGGATTTGAACCTCTTCCTCCAAGTCGTCCATGTCGCCGTCGTCAGGTTCGTTGGTTGGAACAACAACTTGTGTGTCTTGGACTCGCTCCGTAATCATCCATTTCCGTTTCTGTGGATAAAATAAATAAAAAATAAAAAATAGAACTTGTAAGAATATGAAATAATTTTGCAGTCATTTAACAATGTGAGCTTACAATGGCAGACATTTCGGGCTTAAATCCAAGCAACTTCATTTCAGGAAATCCAAGGACATGGCTGCCATAAGTTGTTTTTTCAATAGGAAATGCTTCGTTGGTGATCTTCTCAATCATAGCTTTTGCTGCCAACTTCTTTGCTAGCCAAGGAAGTTCACTTTCGCCCTCTAAAAATCATAGTAGTGTTAACTTAACTTAATGAGGAAATCAACAATTAGCCACAAATAAGCAACAACAAAATATGTAAGAACATACTCACCTGTTACCATTTCGCCAACATGGCACTGGACTATAACTTTTGCAAGTTCGTGTTCCTTCAAAATTGTAGTGAACTTAGGAAATGGAAGGTTTTTCCCAAAGCAAACGTCTTTGAACACCGTATGAACGAGTTTGTCAACCCTCCAGCCAGGAAGCAATGCACACGGGTCCAGTCTTGGCACCTTACCACCGAAAAGCCCTTCGTCATTTGATTTTAATTTGTCAATGATGTCCAGAGCAGCAAGTTGCCTGGCTAAACGTTGATCAGTACATTGTCCTACACCTGCGAATACCAAAAAATATTCATATCAAATATAATTTTTAGGCAAAGATCTATAAAGCATTTTATTTAATATATGACCTTGGAATTTAAACCGTTCAAAACTAAATTAATTTTTATTACAGTGAACCGAATCAAAGAGTTTATCTTACCTCGAAAAGGTCCAACTAAAATGTCCACACGACATAGCTTCTTTGAGGATCGAGGATGTCGCATTAAATAGTGTTCGATGTGAAGTTTTTTCTTAGCCTCAATCGCTAACATTTTAACGATGTGAAGCGGAGTAGATATGAACCCATTCTTGTTAACGACGCGTTCTCTGGAATCGATGTAAGTGTGCTCATATTCTTCCAATACGTTCGCTCTGATTGATTCTGTGGAAGTGGATCCTACGGATAATTGATCTTCATTGTCTTCTGAAATAAGCAAGGATCCGTCAGAATCTATTGATATGCTTCGTTTCGCGAATCCAACTTCGTTGTACGTTAATCCAGTCTCGGAACTTGCGAAGACGAACTCATCCTATAAATAAATAAAATAATTTTGTTTTGTAAAGACTGATTCAGCTTAACTTACCGATAATACACACAAGAACCACAACTTATTCTAAACTTTGCCTCACTTACCATAGGCTCAGACTCATTTTGAAATGTAATTTTTTGAAACGAGAAAGAATCAATAGATTGTCTGGTTGAACTGGGCGACATCAATGTCCCGATAGCTGCTCTATTTTCGCCATCACTATGACAGCCAGTACTCGAATCTGGGAATGAGACTGGCAACTTTGTCCTGCGTCCGCTAGTTGCATCCTAAAGGAAACCAAAACAAGAGGATTGATTAAAATTTTACAAAACATTCCAGAATCATAAATAGTACCAGAATTAAAACAGAACCCTCACCATCGTTTATGTGATATACCGACAATTGGTTCCTCCAAAGTTGATTGAATGTCCACCCAAAATCCTGCAGAAACTTCGTCTTCGTCGAACCGGCTTCAGAGAGATCCGTCTCCAACAATTTCCAAATCACAAATGCCAAAACCTACTGCAAGAACTTCCTTTTATAGCTGTCGCGTTACCGAATGGTTCACAACAGATAGTTTAGAAAAGGGAAGGTAAGGTCACAAGGTAGTTGATCTAGGTTTCAAGGTACCTTAATCGATTTAGCACACTATCGACCCGAGAAATGCAAATAAATATTATCGCTCCTTACGAAAATATAAAATGACCTATGCACAACTTAATTATAACAGACGGAAATGCACTGATCCACGGATGCTAGAAACTAAACTACAAACTGGTCCTTTCCCTTTTCCAAGGGCACACAAAACGTAATTATTTGTGAGCGACTTGAATAAGGTAATGAATCGGGCTTGAGATTATGTGCTAAAAGCTGGAAAAATGTGTATGTAATATTCAGCAAAAACTATATATTCAAATTACATCTTTTGTTCTAAAGTGCCAGCTACTAACTGTTATTTCTATCTGAAAAGATACAAACGCATTTGAATAAAATCTAAATCCCTATTAATGGATGTGTAATAAGTAACATACAATATAAACGTTTTTGAACTTTATTCAGCTTTTCCTTGACCCTAAAGCAAGCAAATAATTACAAATTTGAAATTTAATAAGTGTAAATGCGCTTCTAATTCTAATATGAACATAGCTCTCGAATATTACGTTTTCCTGATTATCTTGTTATTTGAATAAAACCCACTTGCACAAATACAGGAACTTATGCACTAGCCCTGCCCTCAACCTTGAATTCAAATTCAGCTAAGTTGGCAAGACCCCCTTGAATGATGTCACCAGCTTTGACACCACTTACTCCCGCAGGCGTCCCTGTGAGGACGATGTCATTCGGCTCTAGCGTAAAGTACTGTGAAATATACGATATCAAGTAAGGGATTCTAAAAATCATGTCCTTCGTGTTTCCCTGCTGCTTGAGAACACCGTTGACCTTGCACCACAGTTCCAGATTATGAGGATCTGACACAGCCTCCTTCGGAATGAATTTTCCAACTGGACACGATGTATCAAAGGCTTTCGCTAAATCCCAAGGATGTCCCTTTTGTTTGGCTACAGTCTACATATTATTTTTATTGTAATTATTACTAATTGTACAATATGACACGTCAAATAACATTCACGTACTTGACAATTTTTCCTCCCCTACCTGGAAATCTCGAGCTGTCATATCCAACGCAAGAACATATCCTGCAACATGATCCATCGCACTACTTTCCCCAATATTTGTCGCTTTCTTCCCAATCACAACTCCCAATTCGATTTCATGATGTAACGAGCTGCATCCTTTTGGAATCTAATAAATGAATGATCACGACAAACACTCAATCAACACCATCCCAATATACTTTTACACTTATCTCATCTCACTATCAGAGCATGCTATCAATTAATTCAATTAATTAAACCATTATCAATTATACACACCTTAATTGAAGTTCCTTCCGTAATGTAAGAAGAGGCCGGCTTCATAAACAACAGTGGCACTTCCGGTACAGCATTTCCAAGCTCGGCAGCATGATCCCTGTTGGAAATAGAACAAAAACAAATCATTCAATCAAGAAGAACCTTTAACTACCAACTACATCAAACATATAAACATTTCCATAATAAATATTCCCATTCCTACTTGTAATTCCTCCCAACGGCCACAATCTTCCTCCCCAACTCCACAAACCGTGCAAAATTTCCAGCCATTTCAAACCTCTGTTCCCCGTAGAATATTGTATATATCCTCTTAGCAACTCCAAGTCCAACTCAAGTGTGCTGTGCGAGGAAAGATGGATAAAATGACAACAGCTGAAGAGCTCAAGTTGATGTGAAGCACGTTGCCAGCAGCGAATGAATGAATCATATGATCATCTGTGGTGGTGGTGGAGTGGAGTAGTAGTCTGTGGATGAGGCGCAGGATAATGTGGCCGCCACTTGGAGCACGTGGTCTGGTGGAGATGGACGCAGAGCAAAGCCGGTGGCTGGCGTGCGACAAAAATGAAGATGGTAAAGTTCACAGGTTCATTGACTGAGGCAGCAGCATGCCGCATACCAAACGAGCATAAAAAGCGCACTCTCACTCTCATGCAGCATGCATCACTCAAAACTGCACGCATCTCAGCCTTTATCGTTTGTCGGTTTATGTTTTTTTTTGTGAGAATCCCACGTTCCACACGGCCTTGCAAGGTGAATCGACAAAAGAAGTGGGATCTTGGTGGTGGTATGGTGGACCGGCAGTCAGAGAGAGAGATTTTTGTGGAAGAAAATAATTTAACTAAAAGTGTTGAAGTTGATGAGTGAAGTTGTTGAAGACTGAACAATTTAATTTAAATGTGAAGTGATTAGGGTAGCTTGAATGCAAAAAGTGCATTTTAGTGTGAAGGGAAGCGTGTACTACGCCGTATTTCTGTATCCGAAAATCGAAATTGAATATTTGTAAGACGAAACGTTTGGTTAATTGCGGTTGGCTGTAGTTAGTTAATTTTAAAGTGAGTGGTGGAAGGAGTAGAGTTGAACATAGTAGGAAGAGTGGTAGAGCGAGGCTTTGTACTGGTAGTAACATGAGAAAACTGAGATCAAAAACTGTCCTGTCAATTGTTGGTTAAAGTGAAGAACGGAAGACGAGGTGGTAGATGAAGATAGAAATTGGAGCTTGCAAGTCCACAATACAATATTCTCAATATTGTCAATTGTGGGAATTTGTAGTTTGTAGTTAGTTTGAATTTCACTATTCATTTAGTTAGTTTGTAAGTACGTCTTCATCTACAGCAATTCCTGTCCAGTCACCAGACA
>JAQFZW010003125.1:0-14094 GCA_034687055.1 Heteromurus nitidus
ACTTGTTCATAAGCGAAAAATTACTAATGTTAATAAACTTTGAAATCTTTCGCTTTAAGCAATAAACACCCTCAGTAAGAGTGTAGGAGCAGTTTTCATTCTAAAATAAATTTCTCGTTTTTTAGCGCAGCTGCTCCACTTTTATCTCGCTCTCCTCCGCCGATATGAATCTTGTTGAGCTGTTGGGAAATTACGAATGAAAACGTGTAAAAATAAGAAAAGCTCCATTTTCTTCTTCACGAGTTTGATTTCAATACAATATCTTTTTCTAATGATGGCAATGGCACATGGCAGTCGGAGACGAAACGAGCTCTTTAAAAAAGTACATAATTTTTCAGAGGATGGTTACAAAGATACATAATATATCATCATATCATCATCCTGAAAGATACTAAATAGATTTGAGTGTGACACAGGAGGAAGGTTTTTATTGCAGTTCAACAATTTACAAAGTTGCACAAATATGTTTTCCTTAGGCTTTTATAGCCTCCTGGAAAAAAAATATATAGTCTGAAGAAGTCGAGTCTCTCGCTTACTCACGACTCACACTTCTTTTTTTCTAAAGCACACACCAAGAGCTCAAGGCATGTGTCTCATTTGTCAAAGTTGATACTTTCAGGATAAAAGGGTGGAAAATGGGCTGACAACGCATATAGGCACACTGTGTTTTCTTCACCCGCAAAACATGCAAAAGGAGAGAGAGAGAGAGAGAGCTTGAGCCAGATGCAGCTGCTTCAGGCACGTAGTTAAGAAAAAAATATGTGTGTTTTCGTGTTGAGATGAATATATTTTTTTTTATTTTTAGCAGTTAAGTTTTTGATGATTGTAGCAGAGGAGAGAGAAGTGAAGGAGTGTGGGTGCTGGTATTTAGTTTTGTTGCTGACAGACTATAAGCTAGCAAAAGCTGAGCTTACAAATAAACGTTGTTTTATCTACTGAAGCCGTCAGCGGTATCAACAACATTTGTAGTTGGATTTACGAATAAGTCAGCAAATGGGAAGAAATACGCTGTTTGTCTTCACCTTTTATGAGAATGAGAATTCATGAAGGTTTTTTTGGGAGAACATGAATCTCCAGTCTCGATAATTTTATCTCGCAAAGTGCGAAACAAAAGATGGCCGAGGAAACTGTGTGAATTTGATTTTTGTCTGTAAAGTAGATATCGTTTAATTTATTCGAGTAATTACCGTGTTATCTTAATTTAATATGTGATTCACTGCAAATGATACTTTTCATCTAAATTTTCACGATACGCCAAGTTTCATTAGATGTATTATGTATGGTATCTTCTGTCTTCGATATTTTTAAATTTAAGCAACACAACTGAACAGTTTTACTTCAGCAGATACAATGTAATATTGCCTTTTGTACTTAACATTTCCCTATTTTTCAGTAACAAAAGACACGATTTGTTTGATTGTTTCCTCTTAAATATTTTGCTAAACTTCCTTCCTTCTTTACCGCATATCCTAAGCCTCCTCCTTGCATTTTGCCCGATTGACTGTTACACGGCTTACAACAGTAAATAAGCCGTCCAAAGGAAAATCTCATCTCCCTTTTCGGAGACTATAAAAATGGAAAGCCGAAATCCCAAGCTCAATCTCTCAATAAATCCATTGGTATATTATGCAATTTACTGGCTCTAAAACCGTATAATTGTTCCATTCATTTCTCAAAAATCAACAATTTGTACACTTGCATTGAGTTTTCTCTCTAACTTCACATAAAGCATTATCCGCCTGTGATGAATGAATGAATGATTTTTTTTTACAAAATGGTTGGATCCATCGTATGAATATATTTACTACTAGAGAAATGGATCGGATCAGGATATGAGATCTTCTTCATCTCTCCATAGAGTTATTGGAGAGACACATAGAAAACCATAAAATGTATTTTTGTGGGCACATTTGGTGTAATATTATATGTACATCACACTCATATCATCATCATCATCGTCCTCGTTGCTCCTTATGTACATAAAGTCCAACATTATCCCTCTGAACTGAAGTAAGCCATGATGATGATGGCCCTTCTCCTACCCCAGTCCCTTTTCAACTTCACACTGAACACAAAATGTACGCAGAGATCTTCATATACGTGAATAATGAATACTATACTTTTATTTTTTCAGTATTCCGCTATGAAAGAGGGAAAAGGATATACATTCATCGCAAGTTCGAGCCCTCTTAAACATTTGCTCTCCATTCATAAGCATCCTCATCACTTCATGCCTTAATGAATCCCAATGGAAAGCCCAAGTGGCTTAAATAATGATGATGATCATGGAGTTTCAATTCTGCACGCTATCACTGACTCTTTTCTTTTGCCCGTCCTTTCAGTCGGTGGATTTACTTAATTTCTCACTCGCTTGGGGTATTATCAAGTTTTTAGTAAAACACGTTTCATTATTACTTCCCCCTCCTCTTCCTCTCTTGTCAATTTTTTTGAGCTTGAATCCTTCACAACAAAATCCATACATTCAAACGCACACTTGTGCAAGCACTGTCAAATTTATGCATTTTTCATGCATAAGCAACAACACTTTTCTTCTTTCTGCAAGATTTGAGGGGGAAAACGCAACATAAGCTCAAGAGTTTCAATTACACTTTTTTTCCTGGTTTTACTCTTCGCTGATTTATTGCATTGTTTGATTAGATTGTTTTCTACAAGTGTAATGAAAGCAGGGATGCTGACTGGTATATGGGTATACTCATACAGTGAGTCTGGATAGCTGGATCAGTAACTAACATGATTTCCACTATGTACTTGTTTTCTATTATGTTTGGCTTGATATGACATGGTGTGGCGAGAGGAGTAAAAAGTGACATGACAGTTAAAATGGGCTTCATTTGACAGGAGGGCTCAAGCTGGAAATCAAAATGACTGGATTAGTAAACTGAGGAGAGAGAGAGAGAGAGTTTTTTTAGTTTTTGGGCTTGATTTTTAAAGACAGCTGCACTCACTACAACCAAAGCCTGTATAAACATAAATGAGTTCATTTCATAAACTCGTATTGTTTCCTCCACTTCGTATTATATTCACTACTTCACTAGATTCATTACAATCGATGAATACATTGATGTTGAGAGGTTTCACTGGTGTCCAGAATTGATTAAAAAATTGACGACCGCACTCCAGATGAACAAGTGCGATATTTGTAGACGCGGAGGCAGATAACTTGTCAACGCATTGTTTTCAAGATATTCACAATTCGGGGCAGCGCATGAAAGGTTGAACGGTTTGAAGGAGTGTACTTCAATCTCTTAATAACTGATCCAGCTCTAACATTATTGAGTTCCGCTTTGTTTTAGTGAAAAATGCATCGGCATCAGGAAAAACTGAAAGAGGAAAAAACGACACAATTAAGTACAGAAATGGACATGGGCCGTGGGCATCCATTCGGTGTCAATTGATCCCGAAGGAAAATCTCAAGGAAGTGGGCTGAGCTTTCTCTTAACAATGAGCAAAAGCTGAATGAAGCGTTTTAGCTTTATATTTTTAAAGAAGCATCACAAGTTTGTTGAACTCTTTCAAAAAAAACGGAATATGAAGAAAAAGGGGAAACCTGATCTACAGTGAAAACAAGGCAGGTTTCTTCACACTCATCATTCCATAGCTAATACCACATACTTACATATGTATATACATACAATATGTGCTCTTCCAGAAATAATATGGTTTTCTTTTCTAAAACGGGAAAACAAAACTGCCGATGATGACTTCACCATACTTAAGCCACGGAAAAAATGAGGACAAGTAAAACCAGACGAAACGGAACCGATCCTGGTGATCGGTCGGCTGTGACTTGTTAAAAGTTTTTTTTGGAAAGATATATGCCGCCAGGCAGTCTACTTAATCCTGGAGACTGAATGGAGTCTTCAGTGTAAAAAAGGGAACAAAACGTTAACTGTTTACTTGTTCCCTTGTTAATTCCCTGAAATGAAATGACTTTTCAAATAAGGATCTCATACACTGGTCTTTTTTGTTTTCTTAGGTCACACTGTGAGATTCTTCTTGAGATTTGACGACTGTTCGTCTATCGAATCGAGATTTGTTTGTTCTTCAAAATATTAAGTGGATAAAGTAGCGCGAGGAGCAACATTACTTTTTTCCTCTGTAAAAATACTTATCTTTGTTCCAATAATTGGGTATTTTTGTCTTGTGGAGAGTTTGAAAATTGAGATGACGTGAGTGAGTGGTAATGAGATCACTTCCGCTTTCATTTAATCTCATTCATTTAATCATTGACTTGACGTGCTTTAGTTCACACAATTGTGCCATTAGTCATACACTACTCACCATGTACACGGATGAAAGGATGAAAATGTACATACGTGCTGAAATTGACATCTACTTTTGCATGTGCATTACAATTTATATGATTATCTTATCGGGGTGAATTGATAAAGCGTAAAACCACCTTCCCTTAAATGATGAGCTATTTTGAAATATATCGTCTATTTCCAGTTGCTACTTTTGGAAGGCTGGTGTAGCCTCTGACTATTGTCACCCCCAATCAAATGGTACAAGGTTGATTTTGCCTGATTGATGTGACCACTTCAAAATGTAACAGATAAATAAGTTGTATGCAACCCAAATATGTACATAGGTACCCACTTTATAAATATGCTCACGTAGCTCAAGACAAACAGGAAATTGCATCCCAAAAAAAAATTCATCGAGACCCGAGCACCTTTCGGAGAAATCAAACTTTGTACGTATAGTAAAATCACTCATTCAAACCACAATCATTGATGAATGAACATTGAGTGAACTCTCACTTTTACATCATCATCATCTCATCATCGCTTTTATTATATTTTTCTGTTTGCATTTATGCTTTTGCTTCCTTCCACGTTTGTTTCGTTCTCGACGAGTCCAGTATACTTATATAGTTTACTTTATTTATTATGATTTGGTTCAATGAGTCCCTCATCCTGCTTTCCAGCTTAAGTATAAATGTCAACATGTTGCTCAGAAATAGACCAATTTTGAACAACTTTTCATTTTGCTCCTTGAAAAGATCATACAACCGCAACAGAAGCTCTGGAGCTGCAAGACGAACACGATGACAAAATACGAACTGAATACAATAGTGCACAAGTTCATGGTTGAGATTGAGGATGAGATGAGCTCCCAGAAAAAAATGTGATGAATGGATATTTCTGTATATCCGAAATGGATTTCAGCAAACAATGCCATTGTTTGGCTTTCTCACAGTTTGTTATGCTTCTCGTATGCATTACTAGACTGTAACGATTTTGCGGTTGTGAATGACCCAATGACGTTAGTAAAAATTGAGATATATGATTAACATGACCCTAATAAATACGATCCTCCCTTTTATTTAAACAGATATAAAATTGTGGCATCGAAACATATGTATATTGAGAGCAACATTTGCTTGCTGAAACGCTTGCAGAGGAAATGCAAACTGTGCAGGTTATAGTTTTAACTGAGGATGAGTGAGTTAATTTAAAGTTTTGCTCATTTTGCCTGCATCCACAATCTCACTGATTCAACGGCGAATGTAACGGTATGCTGAATCAACTATTTACTTTAGTGTCAGCTCTCAACTTTGCATAGTCTATAGACACTCTTTCTATTTATATTCCCATTTCGAAGAATCCGATAAAAGTTGACAAACTGGAAGGGAGTGAAGGGAAAAGTTTTCTCATTTCGTTTTCCCTTGAACAACAAGAGAAGCAATCTCTCTAAAAAATAATGCAACACATACATTTTATACGTATCCAAACTATTCCAACCGTATATTCACTAGTGTTTTGTTTTGAGCCGGAGGATCAACAACTTCACTATGTTTTCCTCACATATCCATTCCAATGAAAAAATTTGTCTCTTGTTTCCAAAACTGCTTCTAGCATCGGAACTCTTGGACAAAAAATAAAATAAAGGGGCATATACATACATTATTATTAGCTCTCTGTTTTATGAGTACAAAAGGAAAAATGAGAAAAACTATTTTGTTTACACTTTTCCGAAAAAGAGAAAGTTATTGGAGGGGCGTTTTGCAAGAATTTGTATTTGTGGAAAAGCTTCTCTCCGAATTTGAGTCGAAAGTATTTTGTATTTCATGATGATCATGTAAGCTTGAGAGAGATATGTAGGCGTAGGAGGAGAAAGCAAATTAACTTGAGGATATAAACCAACAAATAAATAAAACAAAAGCGAAAGTAATAAAAGTGGAGGTATTTACACGCTTTGAAGGGTTCTTGTTGATCAAAATGCTAGGGTGGACGCGTGGAGGAGGGGGTGAAGGCGACAGCGCTGAAAACAGTTTTAATTTCGTCACGCACACAGCTCATGCATATGAAATCTCCAACATATTTCAGCTCAACGAATTCATTCATCATTTAATGTTGATGTAAACGACAATTACACGTTTAGGGAATATGTTTTTCGTATCTTGTGGCTTGAGGCGTACATTGACACAAAAAAGTAATGACAATGGCTTGAGTATATGCTTTCAGACTCTTGTTTGATGTTACACTTAATTTATACACGAAGTATGCGAGTGTACATACAGCCGAATGATCAAGTAAACAAGTTGGGAAATGGTAACGGTGGCTGGATGAAAGGTATCAATTTCCAATGAGTTTGGCTCATTTCCCTTTGTCGTGAGTTTTATGCTTGGTTTATGTTTTACGGGTTGAAGGTTGAATTATAGTCTCGGTATATATACAAAAAACACCCTTTAAGTATAAAAATTTCCGAGATATGGGAGCAAATTCGCTTTAAACTATTATATTTGAGATATTAAGGGGTTGTAACGGATGTGGGAAATGTTTGCAGACAAAGCACGGTTGGGTGACGCTCGTGGTGTGGTGACACACGAGATCATTTCTGGAAAACATATCAAACAACGAGCATTAACTCAGATTTTTGTATGACTGCACATGTACACACGCACACACTTCTAAAATCTTCCTGATTTCTCTGTTCAGCCCAGTTCTGATTTTAAGGTATAAGATAATCGGGAACTCTTCGGAATCTGGATCTACTCCAAAAGTACACAAGAGCGACAAGGAAAGGGAGGAAAACTACTCTGATTCTAAATCAGATCAACAGCCTTAAGGCGACAAGATGAAAGGGGTGTATATGCTTCCAGTTTGTAATGTACGCATGTAAGTGATTTTGATGTGATGATGAGAAACTAAAAGGCTTTGACACTGTTGACTCTTCTTCCAAAATGACACTTTTCACATCCGATTATTCACTGTACCTTGTCAAAATTATTACCAAAGGGAACTACTGTTTGAGGAGTGAATCAAGATCAACAAAGCTGGGGAGTGGATGGAGTGGAATGTCTGATGTATGTATCCTATGTTTGTCTTTTAGATGTAATCTGAAGCATGTTAAAAGGCTGGAAGGGAAATTCATAGCATGATTTGTTCTTTCTAAGATTTGGGTGAATGTTTTAATTTGATTGAGTATCCTGAATGAAAATCATGTTGTTTCGTTGTTTCCAACATTATCTTACAGCTACATTTAATGAGCTCAAGTTTATGTAGAAGTAAATACGTTCTTCTTCCTTCCAGTTTTCCTCGGGAAGAAGAACGTCATAAGGAATGGAAAACTGTACAGAGAGATGTGTCTCAGATTTGGCAGCAGGGCGTCCTTTTTACCGATGCTTTTCCTGCATCAGTGCTTTCCTTCAGAATTTTCTCCTGTTAACAAATAATGCAAGGAGTTGCTTTCAGAACAAGAAAGATCCATTATGATTTTTAGCGGCGAGTTGTTTACTCCAGCCACTATTGCCTCGCCCAACAACGTTGGTGGGTGAGAAGGAAATATATTTATAGGACTGTTTTATCTCTTTCTCTGTAGGAGAAAAGTAATAGTTAGTGTTGTAGGAAAGCCCTTATGGACAGAGAAAAAATATACAGGGAAAAGTTGGATTTGAGTTGGAAAGGGAAGGATAACAAGACAACAGACGGTAAAGTGTAGAGTTTCTCTCGCCACCATTTCACCACCACCACTCCGCTACAACGGTAAACTGTGCAACAAAAGGGCCTGGAGGGAGATGGATATTGTATTGTGCTGAAGTGTGTGTGTGTATCCTTACAAAAAGGTATGAAACTTGGGAAAATGTGTGTCTTGCGAGCAGAATAATTTACAAACTTTGAGCTTGACAAGAGAACACTTTTCCCACGATCGAGTGTTTTCTGGATACATACATGCACCAAAGAAAAAATGTTTGTAGCCCTGTGAAATAACAGGGTGAGCTGAGTTGAAGAAATGATGAGAGAAAGCACAACGTTATACGAAGAGACCTTCATGCGCTCATGAGTATCTCTCATCGCATTGGCAGTCGTTCCTTGATTAATATTTCAACGTTTCTGATGCTGAAACCACGTACAAAACATGTCTCCTTTTGTCGCTTTCACTTGGCACAAGAGGAGAAATGTTTCATGTGGTCGTGTCGTGCTGCTGGAAAGAGGAATTTTTATTAATCACATCATAGATGCTGTTAGGGATCTCGATGAATACTCGTTATTCATGTGATGGTCTGGCGTTTCGTCACCGTATTTGGTTTTTGGGGTAAGTTGAATTCAAAAGTTCATAGTTTGTATCACGATTTTATTTATATTTTTGAACTATTTCATCAAGTAATATCAAGTCATATTAATTTTTCCGGAGTTAAAAACTGCTGATGCTGTTGATTCATTTCAAATGGACTAAATTTTTACTTTTTTACAACATGCACAACTCTCACATTTCTCATACAACTTTTCTTCACAAATGTAATTTTTTGTCAATGCATTCCGGATGTTCTGACTTATGTGTTGCATTGTTAGCGCCATTCGTATATGAGCCATAAAATAAATTATATTTTAAATATTAGAACCTTTACTTTCTTCTTCCAAAAATATTTGCGATAAATGCATTTCTAATGTTTGCAAATAAATTTTTAGTGCGACGCTTCCTCCCGAGTCACATTTACGACGTACAATAATAAATTTTTCGAGTCTTGAGTCTTTTAGCAACGATAATTAAAATCTCGTTCTGGAAGGTTGTAGGTTCTCCTCATGGTTCAGCTTCAGGTAACGTATTTCGCAGGCTAGTTCACACGAATACATCTTGTATAGTAGCAATATACTATTATTTTAATGCTGCACCTGCACCACTTTTGAGCTGAATGAAAGTAGACATTTTGCTTATTTCTATACATCATACCATTACTTCTACTTTAAAATACATTTTCCTTTCAATTGGCATTGTTTCGTCTACTGCAGGGAATATCCATCCGCGAATGGTTCAGAGAAAAAGAGCGTTTATTTATAGGCACATTATTTGGTAAAAGTAAAATTTGACTGGTTAAGTTCGCACTGGTACAACACTTTCACAGGAAAAATATTCAGTTTAGAAGGCATAGTGCTTTGTTACATGTTAAAAAATTCACTGTTCAACACTGTTCACAGTACACTGTAAGAATATCCTGCTTTCCTTGCGGCCTTCATATTACACATCTATATTATAACAAGTAAACTAAGGCAGCAGACACTCACAATTTGAAGATAATCAGGAACTCCTCGTATGTTATGTGTAGTGAAAGTTAGATTTTGGTTTGATGCGTAAAGTCTTGCAAAATGTGCATTCAAACACAAATTATTTGGAAGAACTTGCTGCTGCAACAATGACAGTCGATGAAGTTGTTTTTGATTTCGCAAAAGACTTTTTCACAAAGTTTTCAACTTCTGGTTTCGCTGCAAAGAAAGGAAATTATATGAAACTGACAATGTTTGAATTAATTAAATGAGTTTGTGATAATGGTATGATCTTAAGTCTCAAGCTTACTTTTGAGTCCACGTTTAATGGCCTGATGCGAGAAGTCCCTAGCGAGGAGCTTGAACTTGTCCTTTGATTCAATCTTTTTATTTTTGAAGTAAGGCATTAAGTAACCGATCACAATATCTGCCATTTCCTGCTTCCCAATGGGTTTTACACTCTGTGCAGATGAACGTGACTTAAGACCATTACTACTCTTTCCGTCTCCGCTAGAATGATAACCACTCCCTGTTGAACTGTCCGAACTCCTTTTCTCAACAGAGGAAGGCTTTTTATTTACGTCTTTGATAATAGGTTTCACCGGCGATGACTCAGCCTTCGTTTTCTTGTCCGTGGTCGCTTGTGACTTATCAGTACCTGAACTTAATTTCTTATCATTTATGGTAGCTGCCGTTGTATTCCCAAACAAGTCATCAAGAAGGCCCATGGTAGATTTTGTTTTACTGGAAGATGAAACTTTATTGTTTGAATGGACCTTTTCTTTCTCTCGATTATTTTTATGAGTACTGCTATTGCTGTGAGATGGTTGAATGGTTTCAGATTCGGATTTTTTAGCCGCTTTAGACTTTGGCTCATCCAAAATTTCAGTCAAACTAATGGAATCGTTGTTCTGATTTCTACTCCTTTTCCTGGAAACGGTTTGCATACACTCTGAATTTGTCCCTTCAGCACCAAAATCAATTTCAGCTATAGCTGATGACTGGTTATCGTTTTGATCACTAACATGAGCCTGATCACTGGAATCCGCTTCATCTGAACTGCTATACAATTCTATAGTAGAGTTCAGATCAGCCTCCTCTTCTCCATCGTTAATTTTATCATTATTGTCCTTATTACACTCACTATCACCGTTTTCGCTCACTCCGTGGGAGATCGGTTGGAAGAACTCGCCAAGGGTTTGCTGTCTCGTTGGAGAACGTTTTCTTTTGAATGAGTATCTTTTGCTTGATTGAGAGTTTTGAGAGGATGAAGTTGAATGTGAAGACTGGCCACGCTGAGACGTAGATCCACCACCTTCACTGACTTCAGTTTCAAGTTTCAGTAAATGAACATTTAAGCTTTCGTTAAAGACGTCTCTCTTAGAAGACGACGAAGTAACCGCAGGTGAAGATGAGTTACTGGAATTTATCACCGGTTCAAAATTAATTATGCTCTCAGTAAGGATTCCAGTCTCTGTGTCTTTACGTATTTTGGAAGTCTATGGAAAACAAAACACAAAAATTATATTCTTGAACTCTTGGACATGCCATTCTGTCAACCAAAATTTAAGGGACGAAAATCTTTAATTAGTTAATCACATACCAGTAACACCATTCCACGCCTGTACATAGATACGACTGTTTTAGTACTAAAAATCGAGTATTCCAATGCGACGACACAGTCGAGTAATTCAGATTTTGTCATGTATCTGCTAATTGCATCCCCTTCAAGTTCTTTCGCCTTTTCATAATTTTTCTCCAAGCCGTCCAACAACAGATTCAGGTTTTGTTCTCTCAACGCAATGGTAAGACCAGATATTTTCGTCGATGTTGCTGCCGCTGCACGAACCCTTGCTGTGCTGAGTAGTTGTTCATCCACAAGTTGTGCCGCAGTTACAAAGTCGTTACTACTGTCAGACCCTCTCCTCAACGAAAATTGCTTCTGAATTAGTGTACCGAGAGCGGATTTCGCTTTCTTTTCGAGACTCCCATCACTTCCGTCATATTCCCTGGAGTCCTTTAGAGTGCCTGCTCTTCCCCCACCATACAAATCTTCATCGACCCCGTTCACCGTTAATCCAGTGATTTGCATTTGCCTTCGAACGACATCTTGATAAAGAAACTTTTGCACGAGGTCCTCTACGGCTTTGGGATCAGTGCACACGTCGCACATTGGTCCACAGTTATCTACTTTAGAATCGCCAAAGTACGTAGCGAAAAAGTTGTGACGACAAATGGGTTGTCGTTCGCAGTAGGCAATCATTGCTTCAAAAGCTTCCATTGCAGATTTTGCTTGTGCTTCATTTTTCCCTTTGGCTTTGGCTTTATCTTGTTTGATGAGGAACGCTATAGCGTCCCTTTCACTTTTTGCGTAATATATTCTGCAGAAAGACTTTTTTCCGTCTCGTCCAGCTCGTCCAGACTCTTGATAGTAGCCAGCCACACTTTGAGGGGGTGACCAATGTGCCACGAATCTGCTCCAGAAAACCACGAAAGTCTTTTAAATCACGTAACAAAATTCATTCATAAAATTAATCGTTTTGTATATGATAAAACAGCATTTACCTCACCGAACCTTTATCCACGCCCATTCCAAAACTTACTGTCGCTGTTATAACTGGAACTTCTCCCCTCATCCATTGCTCTTGAACAAGTTCACGCTCGCTTGACTTCAAACCTGCAACAATTTCATATACAACTTCGTAAATTTGAATTTCCAATGGCATCGTTTGTTGTCATTTTTTTGGATAACATGCACAAGAACCAACCTGCATGATAGGGTTTAGTTTGTAAGCCTTTCTTTGTTAATATCTCAGCGACATCAGTGGTCATTTCTCTCGTTCGACAATACACTATACCACAACTTCGTTCATTCTATAACAGAAGTACAATTTTTTAAATCGCCGACTTTCATAATTCATATTCATAATGATATATAATGAATATAACTTGTGTTAACACCTTTTTAGCGTCTTCCCAGCCATCGCCTAAACTATTAACACAAAACTCGTATAAATGCGAATAGGAATCATCAAGTACTTCCTTGAAACACACGTCGTAAAACAAATTTGATCGGAAGCAAGGATTTTTAAATTTCAAAGGAGAATTTAGCTTCAGCTGCACGAGAATGTCTTCAACAACCTGCAAAATGCGAATAGAATACATTACGAATTAATTGATGTGGATGAAAAAGTATAAATAGTATTGATAATTCATCATTTTGTGGACCTTAGCACTGGCTGTAGCTGTAAGAGCAAGCCACGGTATGTTTTTATACGCTACCCTAATATCACCGAGTTTCAGATAATCATGGCGGAAATCATGGCCCCATTGGCTGACACAATGAGCCTATGAATCAGAGAAACAATTTAAACATACGTACGATACATAAAATTGATAATTCCACTATAATTTTTGACGTACCTCATCAACCACAAAATAGGAAATTTTCCCCTGCTCTACAAATTTCTTCATCATTGTCTATAGAAATCACAAACGCGTTGTATAATAACATCACAGCAAAAATCAATCTCAAAATTTGAAATAGTTATTAGGAAACTACTTTGAAACCATCTGACGCAGCTTGTTCCGGTGTGATATAGAGCAACTTGGTTTCCGGACTAACAGCCATTAAATCCAATATGACGCGCTTCCTCTCTGTCTGCGATATTTTTGAGTTGATGGTTTCCGCACGGATTCTCAGCTTTCTGAGATGCTCTATTTGATCCTGTAACGTGTAACGGTTTAAGTTCAGAGATAACGTAGGATTAAACTATCATCAATGAAACCTTAAACCCGCACTGAAGTTGTGACATTAAATGCATAATATGCAGTTGCGTCACATACCTGGATTAGGGCTAACAACGGTGTGAAAACAATGGCAAACATCCTATCTTTAAGCACCGCAGGCAACTGGTAGATGAGGGACTTGCCACTTCCAGTGGGCATTGAAACAAAAATGTCATGATGTCCTGTGAAACATGATTTATATGATTATGAAGATTTATTCAAGGTTGAAGTTGAAGGTAGTACATAGTACCGGATATCCATTCAGTTGAAATTACCTTGTACCGCAGCTTCAATCGCTTTACGCTGCAAATCCGACCGGAACGAAGAGTGTTTGAAATGCTGTGAGAGTTTGGGAACAAGGTGTGGAAACTTCCATTTTCCGTCATCGGCGTTTCCTCCACTAGAGGAAGCATTTCGTGGTACTATTTTAATGGGAAGTGCCATGATGACAGCAGCGTAAAAATTCAGTCTTAGTTTAAAATTTGCAGGTGTATTGGATTATTGGCTTATATTTGGCACACTCTCTTCCTCTTCTTCCTCAGCGTTCTCCAGAGAGCCTTGAGTTCCGTTCTCAAGTTGGGGACTGATTCTGATCTGATTCGCCAAGGTTAGAAGTATTGAAATCCTCATCTCTTTGAAGAAAAAATGACTTTCATAACGGACGTACCAAGATATTTAGACTCACAATAACCATAAAATGTAGAAAAATTCTGTTCTTTCCATAGAGGTAAAATATAGAGAGGGAAGAATTGATCCATGAATCCATAATTTTTTGTGATTGAGCACGTTGTGTCAC
>JAQFZW010003126.1:0-14090 GCA_034687055.1 Heteromurus nitidus
TCTAAAAGCATTCCTATACATAACCCTTTGAAAGACTCGTAATTTTTATACACATCAGCGTATCTCTCTGAGCACAGGGAAGACTGTCTAGTTCGAGTTGAGCCAATACGAGAGATCCACGACGAAGCCAACGAACGAGCTCGTATCCCATCTGAGCTAAACCGATATTTCTCATACGGACAAAAAAGCCGTCTAACTTTATATGCACAACTTTTTAGTGGATATCCCTTCCAAATACAAAAAGTCAAGTTCTTTCAACCTTCCGTCATCCTCTCTTCTCTTGCCTCTCCGGCAAATTGAGCATTTTTTATCTTGAAAAAAGTGAAGAACTTTTACTACGTGGCTGGTGACTAGTTGTCAAGATTTATATTCCATTCGACGTGTGTGTGGAGAGCTGTTATACGCTGTCATTCGTGGATCTTCATTTTTTTATAATTATATATTTTTTAAACCATTCCTCTCAGTACCTTCTCAGCCTCTTTCCAGTGCGCCAGGTGTAGTAGGGTGAAGTATTAGATGAGATTCAGATTGTTGGAAATAATAGCGTAAAAATTTTTTAAGTTAGGGGAGAGAGAGACATTAATTATTAGATAGTATTTTTTGAAAGTAAAAGAAGTTATTAAAAATTTAGTAAACATGAGGTTAGCTTTGGCAATCATTCCTTTACTCTGCCTGGCCGTCAGGTGTGACGATGAAATCAAGACTGATGAAGGGGTGTTGGTACTTACCAAAGGAAATTATGAAAAGGCCATTTCTGACAATGAGTTTGTCCTCGTCGAGTTTTGTAAGATTTAATTAATTTGAACATATGTTAGATGTGGACATGGAGGAATTGTTGTGATAATTTTTTGATGTTTTTTTGTTGGGTTTCAGATGCACCGTGGTGTGGTCACTGCAAAGCCCTCGCCCCAGAGTATGTGAAAGCAGCGAAAAAGTTGGAGGAGCAAGGCTCCTCCATCAAGCTGGGTAAGGTGGACGCGACGGAGGAGGGCGAGCTCGCTGAGGAGAATGGAGTGAAGGGCTATCCCACGTTGAAGTTCTACAGGGGAGGCAAGCAGATTGACTACAGTGGGGGACGGACTGCTGATGAGATTGTGAACTGGCTGCTGAAGAAGACTGGGCCAGCTGCGAGCACTTTGGCTAGCGCTGAGGAGCTCAAGAAGCTGACCGATGACAATGACGTGGTTATCGTAGGATTCTTCTCGGTGAGTAGTAAAAATTAAATTGATAAGGTGTAAGGAGAGAAAGGGTGGGTAATTTTTCCCCACGTATGAGATGACGTAGTTTCAAGGCCAAGCTGGTGCCATGCCACGTGTATTAGTGGAGAAGGAAGCATGGTCGTCGATGATGATGGGGCATTTGAATAATTGAATATCTAATTTTTATTCTAGTCTGCTGATAGTGATGCTGCGAAGCAGTACTTGGCTGCAGCTGGAGGAATTGATGATTTCCCATTCGGAATTGTGACTGACTCTGCTCTTGCTACTGAGAACAAGGTTGAGGGAGATGCTGTCGTTGTTTTCAAGAAGGTTATTTTTTATTTTGCTATTGAAATGGAAAGTCTTGAATGTTTAATGCTGAATTAGAAATTAATTAACTTTCTTTTTATTGCTTAGTTCGATGATGGACGCTCAGAACTTTCCACGGATCTCACCGAAGAAAACATTGCCAAATTCATCAAGGGCGAATCTCTTCCACTCATCGTCGACTTCAATCATGAAACCGCTCAGAAGGTGTTCGGAGGGGAAATCAGAAGCCACGTCCTTCTTTTCTTGAGCAAGGAGGCTG
The DNA here is from genome assembly GCA_034687055.1 of Heteromurus nitidus. NCBI lineage: Eukaryota > Metazoa > Arthropoda > Collembola > Entomobryomorpha > Entomobryidae > Heteromurus > Heteromurus nitidus. The sequence continues at coordinate 1,789 of JAQFZW010003126.1, forward strand.
GACATTATGACAAGTACTTGGATAACCACCGACCAGTAGCTAAGGAATTCAGGAACAAGGTAAAATGACACTTTGATTGGATTTAGTGATAAGCAAATCTACGTTTAATGGGCCAATGAATTAAGCTAAGAAACAAGTCTATTTATGGATTGCTTTCTAGGAATCATTGGCAAAGTAATGCTTGTACTATTATCCTCCTGGCTAATTAGATAAATAAATAATTTTCTGGGGTGGAAAGGTACACGACAGTCCAATATATCATATATCTAAAATTAGTCTAGAGTTAAGTCCATCCGTATCAATGCAGATAACATAGTTATAATAGGAAATGTATGCAAATCGGACATATGTATAAATATATTTTATTTTTGTGCCGTCGTAGCTCCTTTACGTCAGCATCAACACCGACGATGAAGACCACGGAAGGATCTTGGAGTTCTTCGGAATGAAGAAGGAAGAAATCCCAGCTGCCCGAGTCATTCGTTTGGCTGATGAGATGGCCAAGTACAAGCCCACTGCCGCAGTTTTGGAGGATGTCGATGCAATGAGGAGCTTTATCAACGATTTCCTTGATGGAAAGCTCAAGGTAAATTCATAGAGATCATAAAGCTTATTATATGCATAAATTAAATATACATTGGTTGGTGGTGGTGAGTGGTGAATAATCAAGCGTGTTGTTTGTGTTTAGCAACATCTCCTCTCCCAAGACGTTCCCGAAGATTGGGACAAGAACCCCGTCAAGATTTTGGTTGCCTCCAACTTCGACGATGTTGCCTTGGACACGGAAAAGGATGTCCTCGTCGAGTTCTATGCCCCATGGTGCGGTCACTGCAAACAGTTGGCTCCCATTTATGACAAACTCGGTGAGAAGTTCTTGGACAACCCAGCCATCGTCGTTGCCAAGATGGACGCCACAGTTAACGAATTAGAGCACACCAAGATTAACAGTTTCCCCACTATCAAATTGTACAAGAAGGGTGACAATAAGGTAAGTTGCTTTTAATACATGTGACGTGGTTTATTCCAAATTCACATATAACAATCCCAAGGTCCTAACATCAATGGGCCAGATGCGTGTTGCAGTTGTGCAAATAATAATGACGAATTGAATCAATTTGTGAAAACTAGATTGTAGAATATAATGGAGAGCGCACGTTGGAAGGTTTATCCAAATTCTTGGAAACTGATGGCTCATACGGCCAAGCCGCACCAGATCAGGTACATACATTGTGAACTTTTTTGTATGTTTTTGGTTTGATGTAACCAAAAAGATAAAAAAGAGTTATCATTTTGTGTGGACTGATCTGGTTGGCTCTCTCTAGTGTTATGAAAAGCGCTGTTCTGAAATGACATTATTGACACACATAAATTATCCTTCAGTCAATGATTATAGCATCCTGTTTTTTTGCAAAAAACATACTTTTATATTTTTTAAGCATATAAGCAGAATGTATACGCAAATATTGAAACTGCTGATTGATTTTCCTTGAAAGGTGGTTGATTACAATGGAGCTAGAACTTTAGAGGAGTTGAGCGATTTCCTTGAACAGAAACAGGTATTTTTGTTGTCAAAATGAGGTTTAAACCGGGAAATGATGTGAAGTCCTGTCTGCTATGTTTTGTTTGCCAAGTTATTGTTGCCTTTTAAAATTAATGCTAGTTTAATTGTTCGCTGGGTATTTGCAAAGAATTGGATTAATATATGCTGCCAAACATGTGCATTTTATATGTTTGTCTATCAACGTCATTTCAGTCTGAACTTTGTCTCGTCTGGAGAGAACCAACCAGATTGGTTTACGATTTTCGTGGGTTTATATATTGTTTCGTGTATACAATTTTGTCATTACCAAAAATTAATGTCTTTTGTTTTGCCGAATTTTCCAGGGCGAAGAAGAAGACGAAGACGACGACGCACCAAAGAAGGACGAATTGTAAACTCATCTCTTCTCTTACACAACTCTCGTATAAGTGATCGATATTTCTTATAATTGTAACAGTTTCATTAAAAATCACATGTCCTCTCCTCTGTACCAAACTGCTGTAACTATTTGTAAGAATATTATTTTCTCATGTCCTGTGAAACCAAAAAAACAATCCATTGTTATTAAATTATATTGTTATTGTTGTTGAATTTGTTGCTTTTTGTACAATTTGGTGCTTTCCAGAAAACTTTAACTTTTTTCCCGTTTGAATATTAGTATACGTTGTTGTTTTTGTAACAATTACTACTTTGTTTAAATGATGAAAAATATCCTAGCTTAAGTATTTACGACAGACTACACAAAGTTAAAAAAAGTCGTGTTTTGTGCAACAATGGGGGTCGCTAATTAAGGACAAAAATCTATGCAACTTTGTTTTTTGTTAACTTATCAACGTCGACGTCAACTCGAAATAAAAAAAATTGTTAAAAACTTAAAGTGACTCACTTGACATAACCCTGTTTTTTTCTTTTGAACAATTTACCACAGTTTTTAATTATGTAATGGCAAAAATCATTCATTTTTTTTCGGGTAAACGGTGAAAATTTCTCGTAGTATTGGTGTAAAGTGTACAATTCAGAATAATATTTTTCTTCACTTTTATGATTTCAACTAGGATCATATATTTAGATATTGTGATAAAAAAATACGATGCTGGTGTATAGATAATATTACGGTATAATTACTTAACGTAAAACGTACATGAAGACAGCGCGACGAAATTAGCTAAAAACATGTTTATATGTGTACTCAATCGTATTGTTATGAATGAGAGATTACTGAAATAAAAAATCGGATATCCAAGTGCCGACAAATTACCAAGAATTTATAATTTGCACAGCATTATTTATTTTATTTTCAATCAACGCCACCGGTTCGCTTGAAATTCAGCCACAAACAAATACCAATATTTACATCAGCAATAATAAATTAGTAATACTTTAAATTTGCTGTTCACCAAGTGAAATCATTAAAATTCATGATAAATTATTAAAGCGATGAAATCACTTTCCAAGTTCTGGGAACATATGAATCAGTTGACTAACGATATGATAAAAATTGTTCTTAGTTTGCAGTGCCCTAGCTAGGAAGCCAGCGTTATTTCTTTCCACCCTTCTTTTTGGTTTTATTGTTATCCGCAACTGGAGTTTCATTTCCGCTAAGGAGACCCAACTGGAATTTTAGCTTGAGGAGAGCTTGCACTTCTTTGTCGACTTGTGCTTTGTCCGCTTTCTTCGATTTTAATTCTCTGACGATGGTACCTTGCTTTGCTATTTCAGCTTCCAATTTCGCAACTTCTTCAGGCTGGAAATTAGATAATTGGAGAAATTAGATAATGCAAAGATGTTTACCATTGATTTGAGTCCCATTCTAGAATATTATACACAACTACTTTACGCACATTTGGAGCTGATGCGGCTGCGTTTGAGGGTGGTGCATTTGCGTTCCCATTTGGAACATTTGAAGCTACTTTTGAAGGAGACTTGGGCTTTTTCGCTTCCTTCTCTTTTCTTTCCGCCTGGTTCCCAGCGTACTTCTTTCTAAGGTTGTCCATAACGTCAGCCTCCAGTTTTTGGAACAATGGGGAGACCTGAAAAATAATTCAAATTCAAACCGCACAAATTAAGTTTAGCCTTTAAACATTGACCTGATTGACCGTAGAATTGCATAGATTTTTACAAACCTTTCCAATTTTATGTCCTGCAGGAAGGAACGGAAGCAAACTAAAGGAAAATATTGGTTTAGGAACATTTAGTTGTTCCCGAATCGCACGTGATACTTGAGGCATGAATGGATCAAGCAAAGTCATGAGTAGGAAAACCATCTGAGCTCCAACACCGCAAACCGTCCCACACCGTAGCCGGCTACAAATTTAAAAAATATTAATAAATCTGCATCCTTCATTTCTGCGAGCGTTAGAATTCATTGCATCTAAATCTTACTCTCCAACATTCTTCGTCAACGTCCACGGCTTCTGACTCTGGAAGTAGACATTTCCAATTTTGGAAATGGCCAGAATCTGTCTCAGCGCATCCCTCAATTTACACAGCTCCAGTAAGTTGACATACTCGACAATTTCTCTATTGACTTCCGCCACAACCCTGTAGTCATCTTCGCTCATCACAATTGTCGGCACTTCGCTATTAAAGAATTTCTCCAAAAATGTCAGCGATCTGTTAACGAAGTTGCCCAAATTGTTGAGCAACTCGCTATTGTTCTTCGTCATAAAGTCATCCCAACTGAAGGCAGAGTCTTGGCTTTCAGGCCTAACGTAGATCAAGTAGAATCTCCATATATCGGCTGGAATCCCTGCAGAAATAAAAAAAAATCCCACATGTATGTCATAAAAGAGTGACTCATGTTTTCTTATCCTCGTAAAAGGCTCATAGTTTCGATTTCGACATTGGCATCAATTTCCCAAACTCTCATTTCATTTCCTCATTTCCCCAATCCCAACTTTCCAAACTTTCGTTTTCATTTCGAGTCTGACCTCCAATTCCACAATCCTCATTTTACAACCATCCTTTTCCTTACTTCCTTTCTACTTAAATCTGAAGCTCAACCCAACAACCTTGTTTCCCCAAGTCAATATCACCAACTCAAAGAAAAAGCATTTTACAAAAAGTAGAATGCAGAATGCAGGCCAGGCCAAATGAAAACGAGAGTAAATCCTCGAAAACTCTCTCAAGTCTCAACAAACGAGAATACGAGAGTAGCGCAACAATGACAGTATGAGAACAAGAATGTGCATCAAGCATATCACAATTAATCTGCTGCACATTATTGTGCACATTACATTCATCAGCATTGCATCCGCAGCTCCCTAAACTGCATAATCCACAGACATGTAGCAGTAGCAAGTGAGAGTGTGTGTGAAGTGAATGAAAAGGAAACCAGATATACCTACGCAAATGAATGTAACCAGACATACATAAGGCTGCTCTCTGCGCTCATTTTTACACATACATCCTTGTCTTCCTTCCTCTGCAGCACAGACAGACAATGAATTGCATATTATGCTCACAGCTCAACAAGTCCTCTTATAAGTCCCAACAAAATCATGAGCATCAATCTATCTCCCTTCACCTACACGAGGAGAACAGAGTTAATTCAAGTATTCAGGGAATGAGAATGAGACTATGAGACCAGTAGTCCAACACACACACACGTTATCCTTTTGAGACTCAACTTGAGCACGTCTATTTACATTTGAGAAAATCATCATTAAAATTCCACTTCCGAAGGAAAAAGCGAAATAGACTCTTCCAAAACGAAACGGTATGGTGCACCATGCACCAAACAAACGAGTCAACTTTTTTCAAAGGAACACATTTTAACACCTTAAACAAAGCATATATCTTTCATTGTGAGAGATGATGATGCAAACCTTATTTGCTTTAAGACCATAGTTCATCCAAGGGGCGGCTACTTGTACTTATATTGCTTTAGAATATAAGGGATACAAATTCCATTTGGTAAGAATGAGAAGGAAGAGAGAAGAGCTTCTCATATTCACGTTCTAACTGAAGGCTTTTTGTGAGTGCGCATAGCCGTGACATTCGGTGAAGCAGAGTTCCTTCCTTTCTTTAATCTCCTAAACGTTCCAAGTCCAAATCCAAAGTGGACTAGTGACAAGAGTTTGGATAGATATTCCACTGCTCCCTGTTCTTGACACTCATCCTGAGCCACAAAGGTATCCCATATTTCCCTACGAATGACATTGAACTACAAATTGTGACCGAGAAACGGGAGCATTTGGCCCAGACCTATCTTCATGCAGAAAGTCTATATACAAAACTGAGCTCTCTCCCGAAATGCTCTGTGTTCAACCATGTAAAATCCATATAGCGTACCATACCGGATTCGGGATTACGGTGGGTTTGATCATACATGAGCATATGGATAAAAAAAGCAACACCGTGTGTTACGTTGATGCATATACGGTGCATTGACTGTCTGTTGGAAGAGCGAAGCTTTTTAGCTGATGCCAAAAAAAACCTCGCTTATATGCCCGTTTCTTTTATGTACGCTGCTGTTGCTCTGTTCTGCCTGCGCAATTTTTTTTGCACAATTTTTTCACAAGGTCAACTGTCCTTCATCCTTCTCCTCCTGCTTTTTTACGCTTGTTTTCTGCTCTCTCCGCAAAAGTGTATTTTGGCTTTAAAAGGTTCGTTTTGCCAATGTAGGCACTAGGGAGTAGGGACAGAGACAAGGGGAATTCAATTGAATATATGTTTCATGCTCTTAGAATATAAATCCCGTTTCAATTTAGCTAGCGCAACTTTTGGAGGTACCTACTTTCAACCATGCACACCTCCAGTAACTAACCGGGACTTGTGCCGAATCAAGAGAATCGACTCATCCACAGTTCTAATGTCAGACAGGTCATTTTGCCCATGACGAAGATGGCATTTACGCAGTTTAAGGAGGAATGAATGGGAATTTCCGAAGCATTTTTTGCACTTGTTTATGCTCAACTTAACGGAAGGAGTACAGCGAAGCTCAAGGTGTTGGTAGGGATCCTGGAAAACTTCATGGAATTTTTTAATTTCCTGTGGAAATACACACAGACTCACAGACCTCGTATACAAAATGTGCACACCATAGTTTGCGTGAAATGAAGTGTGAACTAAGGGGCTACATAAGACACATCTATTTTAATCGTAAGCTTGTTAAAGACTTCGCATTTTTGCAAACATCGTTTAATGACACATCCTGCCATTAATAAATCATTATAATACAATGCCACCGTGCATTACCAATTCCGCAATATGCTCACTCACAAAATGCAATAGACGCATCCGCAGGATTGCATAGACATGCTACATGTTCCAGCAGAGGTGACATTGCACTTTTCTTGAACATAAACTCTTCTAAATGCTCATCCAGAAGACCAGTGAACTACAGCAAGAGCGCAATGATCCCTTATACCGCCGTCATCACCGTCCATCCCAAAAACAGTGGAGGTGAGGAAATTCACTTTTATGCAACAAAATATATAGTCAAGAATAAGAAGAGTTTATTTTATGAACCTGGACAGGACGACAAACAAGTGAAGAGTGAAGTTAGCAACTTTATCAGCATAATAATGGTATGATCCAACCAAACTTGCATAAGCACAGTAAAAGCGCACCCATCATCTCTATCTATCTTCCGTGTGCCCTAGTTGGTGAGTCGAGTCCATACACAACTCACTTCACACAATGAATGGGAAGGGGTAGAAAAAGCTGCTTTCATCTCGAGTAAATATAGACCAAGGGAACGCCTCCCGAATTCACGGCCAGAGTCAAGGCTTCCTCGTCGAGAATCTGGGTCAACAGAGAGCAAAGCTGGGCCACAAGAGCAAGACCAAGGACAGTCCTGCCCTACATTCCACTTTGTCATCAGCCCAGCACAACTCACTCCTCATCCATCCATCCCTTTCCAAAAAAAAAGTTTCAACCAGCACACCAAACAAGGGATGACCTTTTCCCATATTCCCATCTCCTCGTATTATATCGCACACACGCAGGCACATATATCCCAATCCCATTTCTCTTGTATCCTTACAGGCAGATTGAGACCGAGCGAGTTCATTCCAAAAAAAATATTGTGCATTATCGTGCTTTGTATATGATATTCCCCTCATCCATTCCCTTTTCAGTTCATATCCTCACCCTAATTCAGGATATGATGATGATGGTATCACCCTAACTTCCACCTGGGCTCCCCTTTACTCAACTCATGAAAAATCAGAGCTCTCAATTTCAGTTTCACTTTCCACCTTTCATTTCCTCTGTCTCCGTCTTCCAGATTGTGCCACACAGGTAATGGCACACACACACCGCATCATCATCATCATTTATGATATGATATGGACCACCCAAGGTGTTCACCCTTTCTTTACAGTCCGCACTTCTCTCTAATAGTGATGTGGATGTGACTAATTCTAAGATCTGAGACGAACAAGACCCACCAGCATGATACTTAATAGCCGACACAAGAAGGGTAATATCAGTAGGAGAAATACATATTCTCATTCTCAGAGGTGGCCCTCTCCTAACAAGCCCATAGTCCATATCGCTTCATTTAAAACCATTATCAATTACCTTCAATTACGTACATTATTGTGACTACCACACACAGCTTCAAATAAAAAAAGTGGTGGTGTGTTTGTGTGTGTGCCTTTTAGCCACCCACTCGCACACTAATTATCCGCATTATCCACTCGTTTCGTTACATTGTTCTGGGTGTGCAGAGTGTGCACCACACACATCGAGAACATGATGCCACACAAGTGAACACTAATCGCATCCGCTACAAACCAATAAACCATTAAAATTTTGAGAGAGAAATAACCTACCACAGTCGGAATCATCATCCTTCCATCCCCAAAAATCTGAATTTTGTAAAAAGTCGAGGCGACCCAAACTCAACTTTTCACCATTCATCCCATATCCTTCATCCATCACAATCACAAATACTTTGCTCAGCTCTGATTTTATGTAATTGAATCTTATGAAGAATGTATATATCGTATCGTGGTTGTATAAGATGTGAACTTGAATGACTGCACAATGAGCATCTGCATTTGTACACATTAATTTAATGCTTATAACCTTCTTCTCATGTTTAACCTTAACCTTAACATATATTTCAGCCATCCATGTCCAAACTTATGTCCATATGCCCATCGCTTTGTCAGAGGACATGGACTCCTGCTTGACCTAACCCTTGATAGGATTTTATGAAGGTTCGGGTCGCCATTTCCGTAAGAATTTGGTAGCCTCTTCCATTGCCACTGAAGCCTTAGCCTTAATCAGATTTCTTGTTGAAGAGAAACGAGGAAAAGGAAGCCAAGAACCAGCACAAGATTAGAGATGCGATGAGCCAATGCTGAAAAGAATGGAAGTGGAAGGGAGAAGGTGAAATGCCTTAGTCCATGAAAATATTTGTTTGCTAAAGACCTTTAGAAGGGAATGCAGAGCTGCAACTTTGCACCTTTCATTCATCAAGCGCACAGCTCAACCAAAAAAGTGTAAAATTGTAGTGTTATCATTTATCATACACGCTTCAGCTCAGCACTAATTTCGTCAACTTTACGATGATGGGGGTACCTTGAGCATACAATTGATGAGACGCATATGATTATTATGAACTTGACTTTTTTGATGCTTTGTTTTGGCTAAGGTTGACAAAATGCTTAAAGTAATAGTTGCTGTATCCAAATATCTTAAGCTAGCGGAAATCGGAAAAACAATGTATTTCGTACATTACTTTCATTCTTTGCACAGTTTCAGTGTGACCGTCTTGCAATGAAAATGAACTCTTTCATATCTTGGTATCCATGTTCGTAAGTTCCGTGTTACTTCTTAAACCAAATATACCTGACATCCCTTGTCACCTTCAAAAATGGATTTTGTCTTCGCCCTTCTTCTTGTTTATGTGATTCGGCTCTCTCTCTCTACTTTTCATATACGCAGTTAAAGAGTTCGGAAGGGGGTTTGTGTGAGCAGCTACAAATCAATGATACCGAAATGCGGAGAATCGTGACCTCAACGTTAAAAATACATATTGGGTGACATTTTCCTGGCAAATATGTACTTATTCCAGCTCCCAAAACCTATATGGAGCAGGGGATATTATGCAGTTATATAATAAATTAATATTAACTAGTTCTCTTGTCGTCCCCGTCCTCATCTAATGGATATCTAATGAAACTGGAAACTAATGAAAACAAGTCCGAATATGTACCTATGACCTATACTCATTGCTGCTACCTGTTTACGACATACGCTGTACGACTGGTGCATGGCTCAAAAAGCGGAATAGAGTTTTAGACTTCGGGAATATTCGCTTCCCGTGACCTTGGTCGAGAGTAAAAGCGAGTGCATCATTGGGAATATGTTTGCATTGGAGTTTCTGTACTGGAATTTCAAGGTTTGATTAGAATGATGTCACGATGCGATGCTCCACATGCCAATGTCACCCAATTTCGTGTAATATATTTTCATGCGTATTGTGAATCCTGCCTGCAGATTCAATATTACCGAATAACGGTATAACATTCCCGTATGCATGTTTGTATTTTAAGACGGCTTATAAAATTTGAAACTAATGCAAGCCGAAAGAAGGGATGCCTAGTTTGGTTCATATTCTTGTTTTACCCATCCGATTTGCAAAATATGTCTAATCGTAAGTAAAGCATTGATTTATTACCTGTTTCCATTGCATCAGTTCCAAAGACACCGACACCCCTGCTTTTCGAAAACTTGCCATCTTCGTAATTCAAATACTCGGTAGCAATCAAATGCCTCACCAACGTCCAAGGTTCTTTAGTTCCTTTCAAAGAGGCAGGGAAAAGAATGGAGTGGAATGGGACGTTATCTTTAGCCATAAACTGGTAGTAGTCAATCTCGACATCTTTGCTAGAGTTGATCCACCACTGCTTCCAATTCGAGGTGTAGTTTGCAGTCATACTGATGTAGCCGATTGGAGCGTCAAACCAAACGTAGAAGACTTTCTCTTTGTACTTTTCTATTGGAACTGGGGTACCCCATTTCAAATCTCTTGTTATACAACGCTCCTTGAGACCTTCTTTCATCCAACTTTTTGCAATGTGACGCGCATTTGGAGTCCATGCTTCACTCGCCTTTTCTAACCATTCTGGAAGGTGTACCTTTTGTTCTAGCGCTGGGAGATCTAGAAAAACCTATTTTTCAAAGGTGGACAAAATTTTATTAAATATTTTTAATTTTCAAAAAGTTTTTTTTTTGTATTTTGTATTGATCTCGTACTTGTTCACTATTCTTTGTAATAACTTGTCCCGATCCGCAAACTTTACATCGCGGATTTTTCAACTCTGTCGAGTTTGTCAAACGACTGCACTTATCACACTGGTCTCCTCTTGCATCTTCGTACCCACATGATGGACATGTGCCTTCAACGAATCGGTCTGATAAGAAACGCTTACAGGGTTCGCAAAACAATTGAAGAACAGTCATTTCCTTTAGGAAACCGTTTTGATACAGTTTCATAAAAATATCCTGGCCAATTCTGAAATTCCAAAGCAAATATATTTGCAACCATAATTCACATAACGAAATGATTGTTTTTAGTCCGTCCGAAAGTAAGTGTAAGTGAATTTATACGTTGTTTGCTCCTTAGTTGTGGTCCTTCCGAAAAAGTCAAATCCAATATCAAACCACTTGTAAATCTCTGAATGTAAAGCGTGATATTTGTCGCATATTTGTTGAGGGGTTAATCCTTCCTCCAACGCTTTTGTTTCAGTTGCTGTTCCGTACTCATCTGTACCACAAACGTAGAGTACATTTCGACCCCGAACACGACAATATCTTCAAATAAAAAATCTTGTTCATCGAAAGTCTAAAATTAAAACACATGGTGTTATGAATTGTTTCGGCCTTACCTGGCAAATACATCTGCAGACAGAACGCAACCTATTATATTTCCTAAATGAGGCACGTTATTAACATAGGGTAAGGCGGACGTAATGAAGTAATTTTTCTGGCCAGCCAACGGCAATCTAGAAAGCAAAAAAGAGTTACATCATAAATGCTAGTACTGATTTTTATTTTATTTCGAAATACACTACACTATATACACGTACATTTGTCCAGATCTTCTTGCTTTAACTGCGCTAGTAGGAATAGTTCCTTTCCATGCTTGTCTTGCTGCTGTAATTTCCTCTATTGAGATGACCGATCCAGTTGGTTCCTCTGGACTTTCAGTTTGCTACAAAACATATTTTTTAAACAAATAATTTTTCAGTTTAATGCTACAAATGTGAGTGCAAATGTCAGAACTCGGATTTCTTTTAAAAATTGACAATTTGAGTCATGCTCATATTCACTTATTCACATGCTAATAAGATGGTTAAACATCCATACCAGTAAATGAATGGTGAATAAATAAAATACTACCTTGACAGAACTGGAAACTTCAGCTCTTGCAAATCGCTCACAGAACGTTGAAACTACAGCCGCCGGATTACAGATGAAGATTGTTTTAGCACCTTCCTTCCCTGTCAGAGGCTTACCTATAGCCAATGAATCCTAATTGAGGAAAACGAAAAATATTGATTAGTACTAAAATACAATCTCTAAATCCTCTAATCAAATTTTGGTGAAATGTGTTCTTAAAGTACTTACAGCAAATGCAGGATACCGACATGTATTCGAAAACCATTCCACAAGCTTAGGAAATTTTGCTAAAAATTTATCACTTCCAGCCATTAAAGGATATACCGTCGACCAGACTATGGCATCCTCATATTTTGGAGTTCTCTGAATAATGTTTTACAGGATAAACATGCATATATAA
>JAQFZW010003127.1:0-14085 GCA_034687055.1 Heteromurus nitidus
ATATGGACTTTTGATCTGTAATTTTTGTACTTTTCCTATAAGTCTGCAATAAAACCGAATAATAATAATAATAATAATAATAATAATGCTATGCAGAAGCCGTGCTTATATACTTAACACAATCCAGAGCAATACCTTTTTACAAATACTCACATGTGTCATTCCATTTGATTCTTGCAATAAATACGAACAACTCTCTCGCTCGAGAGAAGTGGATTTTATTAAGTTGAAGCGAAAACTAATGAACTTGCCAACCTGCCATGTTGCTGATTAGATTATGAAAGGGATTTTCGTTCGCTTAAATTTTGGCACGCATAATTGCTATTATGTAACCCAATAGCGATAGGCTTGATGTAAGACTTTGATAATCAACTAATGTGGATTAAGGAAGGCGCGCGCGTGGTGGTTTCGCTTTTTTTGGTGGAAACGGTTACGATATATCACACCGCTTGTATATAGAAGAACACACATTTTAGGTGTAGGTACGAACATGTAAATAATACAAATGGGTATTATGCAGTGGGCATACACACATGGGAGATCAGATCAGATATGTCGTTATGATATTGCGGAAATAAACGTTCGGAATATCGTTGGCGTAGACTGCGGGAATGAAATATGGACTGCGCTTTTCTCCTTAAATTGAGTGATAAATGAAACCCTTAATTTGGTTGAATGGGTACGGAGTGCACACCATTTTTTATCCTTATCGTCAAGTTGAACGAAAGCGTGAGAGGGAGAGATGAGAAGAGGGCTTGTGTATACCTAATCTAAAAATATCCACGCTGCCTGGTGGAATATGTTCACTGATTGTCCTATTTATTAAATGATCATGAGAAGAATTATTACTGCTGCGGCGGAGAAAAAATAAGCACACATTTGTATTATTTTTCGTGTAGCATACTCAACACATTTACTAAAATACCAGCAATTTTTTTTATTAGAATAGGATTTTTAAGCCTTGATAATGTGCACAGCGCAGTCTTTCTATATCCATAGTTCACATTTTTCTATGAAGTCGTAAGAAGGGGCATATCAATTGGATTCGACGACGGAGTTTTTCGAAGGATTTCTTTTTTTGCTGAACCGATTAAAAAAGAGAGATTTTATGTAATATTCAGTCTATATTGCTGAGATCATGAAGATACAAAGAAAAGGGTTGCATGCTCCAGTGGCTTCGAAAAGCCACATTACATACACCAGAGCACATAATACCATGCCAGTCCTCCCCTTTAAGCACACTACATTCTATTATCCCATATTGATAGTCGGTATTATTATTCACTCATTCTGTCTCTCTCTCTGCCCCCGTCAGTTCGCTTGTTGTCATTAAACGAGAGGTTGATCCGATCCGGTCTCATGTGTCCTGGGGACACAAAATGCAAATTTATCCCCCTTCATTTGCCCATATCCAAAAGAAAAACTACTTTGCTATTGTCATATGCACACGTCGCACACGGTGGAGTATATATGCTCGTCGAGTTTGTTAGTGCAAATGAGATGGAGAGGGACGATGAGTGATTATGTCTCTACGAGCGACACTGTTTAGACATGACGCGGTTGGTCTGGATGATTTATCAGGTTTGAAATCAGCATGAGTATAAACTTTTTGCATGTTGAACAAGGCCACGTTTCATGTAACATGGATTGTGATTATGTTGATCATTATTACATGTGAACATAAGCGCACACTGCTTTAGAGAGAAAGAGTGAACGTCATGGCATTTCATTCGGTGAAAGGTAAGAGTATTTCTATCCGCTCGCTCCTGCTTTTATTATGAGTCGAAAAAAGAGTTACACGATATGCGGGTTTTATTCCGCTTTTCTCTTGGATTACATGAAAAAATGCACGTTTTAAAATCTTGTATACCCTTTCCCCTACACGTTTATCCTCACTCATTCTTACATTATGTCCCCTCCAGTTCCCATATATACATAGGTTTTATGCATACACTTTTACTTTATAAGTATATCGATTGTGTCATACTGTTGTCGTCTTTTTCCACCCGGTCTCAATGTTACTCTCTGAATGTCATCTCGTTTTTTCTCTCTCGAGTTATTGTTCCTTTGTGCAAGCTTTAGGATCATGTGTTTACCTTCCGATTTTTATTTATATTTGAATGGGAAATTCGGGCAACAAGAGAGTAAAAACGAATCATACATCAAGGGGTTCTCACAACAGAGCATAAAGTTTTTTTCATGTGACATCATTATCCGAAAAATAGAACCCTCTCCCGAAAATTTTCCTAGCATTTTGTGGTATTACTCTTGTGTGTGAGCGCGTATGAGTGCCGTATCAATATACACAAGGGTCCTGTTACACAACTCTCCTTATTTACAGGACAGCAATTGACTAGGGACTTGTTTCAACACAACAGTCTCTCTTTTCACAAAAAGAAAAGTTGACAAGTTTGCTTTTCCATCATGGGATCATGATTTGAAGACGATATGCATAAATGAGGAGGATAATGGTACTGTTCCGCTTGTTTTTACAACGTGGCCCATTCAAGTGTAGTGGACCGCGTAACTTCCATTTCATCATAATGTACATATGCACACTGTGAACTTAAGGGGATATACTTCAATGACATGTGTCCGATACAAAAAAAGATGGACTGAAGGGCATCCCATTTGAAATCTTTGTACAATTTTTAGTTTAAAATTAACTGCAAATTCTCGGATTTCGTTGGCCGTTTGACAAATAGCAAAGAAAAATGCGACAGGCAAGAAGCGGAAGAATAAAGTGAATGAAATGTTGGCGACAAGTTTGTTTATCAGGATCATTACTTCCACCAGTGATTTTCAATAGAACAAATGCAGAAACTAACTCAAGATTTTAATCTGGTAAAAAATCGAACGGGAATTTGCGTCCGTATCACAGTTGCTCACTTTTTTCTATTTTTCTTGAAATACCATTCAATCACCTCTTTGTTGCAGAGATTAGACCTGAGAGTCGAGCTGTGAATGCGCTGAGTTGATAAAAAACCTTGGCATTTTCTACATGGTGCATTTTTATTTGAACAAATGAAATGCATGTGAAATAGTTTGGTGCACCAGCAACGGCACCACTATGGGGAAACCCTTAAACATCGAAAAGAGTGTGTATCAGTCAAAATGTGCGTGTCAAGTTCGCCGTATTTTTGAACATTTCTCTTGGGCGACTGATATTTACTCTCTGATCTACGGAAGATGGATGGATATTTCGTGTGGAAGGAAAGGTGAGATGGGCTGTGCAAGTCAAGTGGCACACCGACTGAATTGAATACTCCACAACTAAACTACTAACAACCGATTTCCACGGGAAAAAAGCGCAGGAAAATGTTTTACGTTGCAGTTTGCCGTGTGACTTGACTGACTCGAGCGAGCGAGTGCATGTATCACTCACTCTCTCTCTCTCTCTCTCTCTCTCTCTCTCTCTCTCCTCAACTCCTTGTTTCTTGTTTGCGTAGACGTAATCCTTATTTGCTTACACATGTGTTGCACGGATGGAAGTGGGAGAAAAGATATGTACATAGAATTGTGCACGATATTTGTTGTGTGCATGCAAACATGCAAGCATCATGTGAGTGCGTAAGTATAAAAAACTGTCGTGCATGTGAACGTGTTCGTAGAGCGAGATTTTTTTCAAAAATTGAAATTTGAGCGGAATTACTTGCTGCGAGTAGTTGGGAATTGGATTGCTCTTTGTGATACTGCTCTTATGTGGATATTGAATTTGGATATTTTTTGTCCTTGCGTAATTGTGGTGTGCACTGCGCGTATGCACTTGTCTTGAGGCAGGGAAATGAGTTCAGGAGGAGATAGAGTGAGTTGGACATGGGAAATGACTTGGAATTTCTCTGATTTCATGTTGCAGCAAATAAGAATGTATATGTATATGAAATGTAGCTCATATATTCATGTACAAGCTATATTTATTAAGCGTAAATTCTCGTTGAAGCCGACAAACTGACCCGCGATGGTTTCCTTCCAGCCACTTATATATTAACGTATCACCGATAAAAAACCGTTCTTTTATCGCCTGTTCTTGCGATCCAGGAAAAATTATCGCACAATCCTCGAGCATGTCTCGTGCTTTTGTTTGCACATTGCCGTTCCCTTTGCTAGTATTTACTTGCGAATAGGCAATTCGGCGAATTGAGAAATAACCGAGTAGACTCATTTTTTCTTAACGGAGCCACTACGGCTCTTATGTTACACGCACGCATCTAAGTAATCATATAATCATGATAGTTTTTCCACATGCCCGCTTTTTTCCTACGCAGACGGTTGAGATAAGATGCGCTTGTGTACGCTATGTGCTATTTCGTTCTGCTCAATAAGCTCCAGGAAATGTACGCTCACAGAGACTATATTTCTTGGTGAGTTAAACCCAACCGGGCATAACTAACAAATAATATTGACTACTTGAGCACTTGTATAATATGCAGGCAGGAGGAGAACGAAACTAATAAAAAAAAGTAGTCAATGAAAGAAGACGGAAACGCCGTGTGCTCACAAAAATGACGAAACAGATGCAGTGAGTATAACACTTTTCCACATTCACCACTATCTTCGCAGTTTTGTAGGGTACTTTGGATTGCTCTGCATTTCATTTTAATGTGGTGGGCTGTATTCATTTTTATGCAGGTTTTTCATGATGAATAGTTGTAATCCTTTTTTGGGAGAGGGAAAGCTTATATTCACCCGCTCACATTTGTGGAGCGAATTGTACTCTTTTAGTTACTTTCCCGATCGGTCTAATTCCGTTAAATATTTAACGATCTGTAAATTACTCCGGAAAGTGAGGAATGACTGAGATAGAGCGGTTCATAACGAAAAAAAACTCGAAAAGGAAGAAGAAAGGTATTCGTGTTCTGAACTGAAATTCCCTTCTCGTGATCACTTTCACTTCAAACGCGTAATATGCCTTTTTGCTTAGTCGGTGGAAATTATATCGAGCTAAGAGCTAAATATAAAAGCTATTCTAAACGAGTTTTAGCTTCTAATGAGAAATCGTTTGCTGGAATCATTAATCCAAAAGAGCAAAATATTGTGTATGATTTTCAGTTTAAAACAGGGAATACAGTTAGATTAATAAATACCTAGTGAAAAGGACAAATTTTTTTTATAAAAATTCTCGAACTTTAAAAAATCGTTTTCCACGAATGTATGAAATTATTTATATTCTGGATACTTGTTTACTGTCATCACAAAGCATTTTCCCCTCCTTGACATCTGCAGAGAACAATTGTCTGCTCTACTTGACTTGAGCTCAAGTGAAATTGCTCACTCAGCGCAGAAACGACTGGAGCTTTATTGCATCGTTGCTGGTACAGTAGAGATGAATACGCTCATTCAAAGGGGGATAGAGAAAGAATCGCTTTTCTCCTATTCATTCTGCTTTATGACTATGACATTGCAACTCTTATTTTCCCGGCGAACACAGCGGAATTTTACGCAATCTTCGAGGAGATAAAGAGACGCTAGTTTATTGTCAGCGAGTATTAAGACGAAAATTATTAGCCTGTGGATCTGTATCTAATGCGAGTCTCTGTTGTTGACTCCGTCAACAGCAAAAGGCTTTTCCTATTTTCTTGATTGTAATTTTTTTCTGAATGGCATTACTCTCTCGTGGTGCTGTTCGCCCGGTGTAGAACTAGATCTATACGAGTCTTTTAAGACAGTTTGCACAAGTTGTGTTCAGCTCGCGCAGAAGGATTTTCTTATTTGCATCTGCTCCGCGTGAAAGGACCACATTACTAATGGAAGAGTGAGTTGAAAATTGTGATTTTGGAGGAGGAAAGGAGTTGCTAATTATCGCTGTTGTGAGAGGGAGAGAGGGCAATATGGGAAAATGCAGAGACGGAGAAGCTTCATTGTCTTTTTCCTTTTCTTCTCTCAATTTTAAGGTAGCTTATAAGCTCTCTGAAAATGGCAACGACATATAGGAGATAGGATTACCTATTCTCAATGTTTCCGATGGAAATAGCTCTCTCTCTCCTCCTCCAAACTTCTTTTCAGTTTGTTTTGACAAAAATCCTAGCTACTTCCCTGATAAATTTTCCCTTTTACTGATCTCGGATGGAATTCTTTGTGTGTACCACTCGTGTCGTTTCCGTATCCCCATTGTTATTTGTTTTGCATGATAGGAATGGAAAGAAGATTGTGAGTTTGCTCCCTGCAGAGCATTTCTAAAAGTTGTCCGTCGTAGGGAAAATGAGAGTTGTTTGTTGTCATTTCCATTTGGTAAAAAGCGCAACATATACTTCGAATTGCGAGAGCGGGTTGTGGAGTAGGAGAAAAAGATGCTTTTAAAACTCATCCGCGTAGAGTTGCTCCAGTTTGATTAACTCCACTTCTCTCTCGCTTTCCGAATGTCAAAGTCTCATTTATTTTTGTTCGAGCGAGTATCCTCAACGTTTTTGCTCACTCCTTGTCAAAATCGATCGAAGAAGATGGGGGAAATGGACAGATGAAAGTCAATAGGGTGGTGCGGGCGATGTTCCTAAGCAGATTTTACGATTCTTTTCAGTAAAAAACATGTTCACAGGCGTATCCACGTCAGTCAGGTAGCAAGCAATCTTGCTTGAAGCAGAAACTGATTTGAAATGATGTTTCAGCGGGATACATTTACATTATGCGATTTCCTTATGAGTTTTTCACGTTGACTTGACGGTCAAGTCAAGTGAAGGACAAGATCCCTTGTTTGATGGCGATGGGAAGGAAAGCAAGTTAAAATCAGAACGAATGAAACTTTACAGAAGCTGGGCAGTAATCAATCGACTGCTGAGCTGTGTCATTGTTCCACTCTGTAATTCATTCACTTTTCTCCCTGATGAAGTAATTATTGACTTCAAACAAAAGTGCCTCAGGAGAAGGAAATCCATTGTTTGCTCACCTTTTCCAGGACAAAAACTAAAGCGACTGACGGAGAATAAGGAACATTAATTCCTGAGTACTTTTCAAAGTGTTACAATCTCACCGATATCTTGAGCGTATAGAGTCGAACCCGAGGGGGAACATACTTGCTTCTAGAAAATGATATATGCCAATGTATCCTTGTAAATTGAAAATCAACAAGGTTGTTGACAGCCTTGTTGACTGGAGATCATTTTGAAGAAAACAACGAAATGCTTTTTAAAAAAGTCTCGAATCTCTATTCTGTCAGTTATGGGCTAGGCAAATGCATGTCGACACAATGCTGTCTGTCGTGTCTTAATAAATTAGACCTAGAGACAGTTGATAGTTCACAAGAAACACCTGAGAAATTGGTATGGTTATTCTTCTCGCCCACCACAAGCCTACCTGTTTTGGGACAAAACGCAGTCAGCCAACCTGCATATCGTCATAAATAACGTAGTGTGGTGGTAGTGCGTATATTTGAATAGGATACGAGGATATGCCATGCAGCCATCCCTTTTTTCTACTCGCACACTCTCGCTCCTTCGTATTTGAGCAAATAAATGGACGCCATTATGCTTATATTGCTGACAGACTCCTTCTAGTCCCATAATGGATTATCTGAGGCAGTCAGTCAGCAGGCATCAGAATGACGAGCCTACTACCGAAGATGACGGTGGTGTGGCGTTGAAGAGGATGATGATCATTTTTGCTGGTTTGTGTTTTAGCTCGCAAGCTTCTCGTACGCCTTATCACCTTTTACTACCTTTAGTGGCACAACTTTTTTTATTTGGTTTCGCTGCTGGTCCAGTAGATAGATTACGTTTGTCTTTCCTCCTCTCCTCATCTTGTTTCGGTAGGATACTTGACTGCAATGATCTGTTGGTGGGGCAAGAGCAAGCTGTGCTCTGTGTTCTGTGTGGCAATGGCAATACACTTAATTCTTCTACTTTAGATCCATCAACTGTCTTCATTATGTGCACCAACATATCACCAAGCAAACACCTGCCCAGAAGAGATTTTCAAAAACCTGCCCCCTCGTTTAAGTATGTGCCACCACCACCACCATGATCATCATCACACATGAAAACCACCACACCAGCTCTCATTTCCATTGAAGGAGTATATCTATCTGCATAAGTATTCTAGTTCAGTCAAGTCCATACATTACCTGTCATAATTCCATTGTTATGTGGCTGCATGAATGTGAGCAATTATTCTTTTTTCCCCTTTGCTTTTGAAGCTTGCCTCGTTGATACTTATGGGCCTTTTAGAAGCACACCACCATTCATGCCATGTGTGTAGCTCAAGAGCCTAAACTAATCATAAGTGAAGTGATTGTCACGTCACTCTCCTTTACATGCCCCTGTATCTTCTTCCCTAAAGAAAAACTCGGATTTATGATTCAGAGATTGAGATGAGTTGTGGTGGATCAGGAGGATGCTTTTTCTACGTATTGTTGTGTTTATCTTTGTAAATTATGGCTTTGTGAATGGAATGGTCTATAGAAGGAGTACACGTAAAAAGAACGTACAATTTTTGTGTTATTTGCGGTTTATACATAATTTACTGAGCATATTGCATTGTTGTGAAAGCTGTCAGAATGCTTGTCATGTTTTGTCTATTTTTGCTATCGATATGAGAAGAAGACCAGTTTTAGAAATCAGAATCAGAAATAGTCAAATACGTGATCATAATTTTGCTCAGTGTGAAATTTTTTGGGATGTGGGCTTGAAAACGGAGGCGATTATCGTAGCGATGCATCATTTAGTAAATGTGCCTTCTAAATTAGATATGAACGAGTGTGGTGTGTACAGTAGTTGAGTCCATTTATCATCTAATCCTGTAGGAGAGAATGAGGTTGGAGTCCTCATTTTTTATATGACAAGGATGCGTAAATACCCAGTAGGACATGCTCAGCATAAATTAGTTTTTTTTCTTCATAAAATACATTTGTTCCTTTGTATCTACTCTTTCCTTACGTAACTCAAAAAAGATAAATATTTTTTGTGGATGAAGAGTAACAATACCTAATTCGTCATTGTTCACGCCGAGGGATTAATGAGCACTTCAGCCCACAAAAGTGGAAACAGTGGAAACTAGAAGAGGTGATCCGAAGGAATCTTTGTCGTAGTGTGATTGAAACATCTGCAGAATTCATAAATATGTGAAATACACTTGTACACTTATTCACAATCTTAAGAACATCTCATTAGTATTTAATAAGCATGGACCAATTCCAAAAACACATCTTTAATTCCTCTCTCTCTCTCTCTCTCTCTCTCTCTTTGATTCAATCATGAGACAAAAATTTATAATCCCACTGGATAAGTTCCAAGAGGAACATTTTCATTGGTTGCCGTAATTTACGAGCCAAAAGTTTCATTCATGTACTTAACATATTCATTCACTAACGAATCTCGAAAAAACTCTTCACCATTTTTACTTATTGTTTTAGTCTTCTGCACGCTATGTTCCAATTTCCAGAGAGGATATTCAAAGTGAGAAAACACGACAGAGTTTTCACAGTTAATAAACTTTTATTTTTCTCTCGAAGGTCTCCGCACTGGAATAAATTTACGAATGTGGTATGTATCTGAAAATAATCCAGTCTATGAAATTGCATAGTCATCTTCATCATTTTATGCACAACAACGCTCCACAGATGTACATGAGCGCATGCATGCATCTATGCATGAATGAATATATGTTCCATCATATATAAACCTACTCTAAGCCTTCGTTTCAAATGAAAGAATTTTATTTATTTACCTGAATATTATGAAAAAAAGTTTAATTCATGAAATGGTGGAAGTGCGATGCGATGATGAGCTGGTAAATGTGAATACACGCTTTTACATCATGCTCAGGTTACGTCGTTATGCACCAAACTGTTAGTGAATGAAGTAGGTTTTTTATGTGCATTGTGCTAGAATTTTTTAAAAAGAGACTTGCTCGCCACATTCATTGTGCTGTTGGTATACTTACACTAAATTTCCACATCTTTCTCTCTCTCCACACAGAAATTGTCTTAAACCGATCTGTGGCGTGGTATGTCAGTACGTGTAATATTATGCAGAGAGAGAAATCTAAAAAGTTACATGCATTACATTCGGGAAGAAGAAGCATGTGTTTGTGTAACTTTTGTATGCAAATAAGATTCACGTAAAACTACAAACATTTATATACCCTCATCTCGGAGCCATAAGGAGCATAAAAGTTGACATTTTTTTCTCAAGAAAAAAAGTTGAATAAAGCAATGTGTGTCTCTCACTTCTCGTTCGCGATGATGAGTCCGAGTTCCCATAAAAAGGCAATGTATAGAGACATGTACGTCTCCCAAATGCTCATTTACACATTTTAAACTACACTGTAACGAGGTAAAGTGGATCTGAATCGGCAGTTAGTGTCGCCCTTTATTAGACTCGAAGGGTAAAAAGCGATAATCTCGTACATGTCGTATCATAAACTTCACACAACGTTACAAAAAATACTCGCTGAAGGTCTTTTTTGTGCTTCTGCCAAATAGCACCTTCCCTTTATCCTGTCTACCTTCTTACAAAAAAGATTTCCCCCTTCTTCGTATTTCTTTGTATGTATATATCGTTTTGCGTCTGTAATTTACTTCGTTATCTGATTTCAATTCTGACTCCACTGCGACAGGCTTAATGATGATTTCGTTATTGTTTAATCTACGATATGCCGAGCCATGTTAACTATTCAGAAATTCCGTCCGCCTCAAACTGCATATTTGCGCATACCGACAGACCAACGCCGTTTGCTTATGTTCCTTAAGTGGTTTTCATGACGTTGTTTATATAATTCGCATTGTCTTGTTTGGATCAATAATCAAGCCATACAAAGCGTGCATAATGTACTGGATTTCATTTGAGACCGTGGTTGATCGCTTTTGTAAATGACACTTTTTGGTATATAAACCAGATATCGTGTACTTATACACACACTCCCCAACGAGAGAATATTATGTAGGTGTGCAAATTTATGCATTGACAATAGAATGACCATGCCATGCCCATTATGCTAAGGGTTATGGGTGGTTTTATTATTGTGGCAATGAGCTAGGTGTAAGTTATTTTATCAGCACCTCGATGAAAGCCTCCTCTTTCTGAAGGCCAAAACGGAAGGGACGACAACGACGATGAAATCTAAAGCGAATGCAATATGCAGCGTAACAATACAGAAAATACCGGAGGGATGGAATGACGGGATGCATATATTGAGTGAATTGAAAAGATTCACCTGACTCATGCTCCGAACAAAACGGAGCAATTGAATGGGGAAAATAGAAGGGGCTTTTCAAATTATAAATCCTTTGAACGAATGGAAACGTGAATGAGTTTTCATGAGCTGGCATTTGTAGTTGTGAGAGTTCATGGTACCTTTTCATACTCTGTGCCTCTTCCAAATCGAAACGATCAGAGTTTATTTAGTTGGAAATAAACTGAAAGAATAACTGAAAAAACCTTGATGGAGGGTGGTTTGTGCAAGGTGCTCTAGTTTGAGGGAGTAGGAGAATGATATACCTGCTTACAAAGATCTGTTAATTTTTTCTCACCTTTGATGTAGATAAAAAAGTAATGTTTCTCTTTTTCCATTTTGCGCAAGGAAGCACAGGAGCGTTAATAGAATTTGTAATTGATAAAAAGTACAGTGTTGGTTTAGACAGAAATAGTATTTGATTTTTGTACGTGATTTGAGAATGAGCAATCTGAAAAGCCACAAAAAGTTAAAAGTCGTACCTTTGCAGTGAATATGTATGGAAGGTATGTTTAGTAGACTACTTTCGTCAAGTTGCTAGCTTTATGGCTGAGGCAACGGTTGTACTTCTCTTTTTATTGCGCTCATAAAATTTCCAATTAAATTTACGATAACTTTAATGTCTAAATTATAAAGGGAAGTCTCTTGCAGCGCTTGGCTAATGTTTTTATCTCGTTAGATCAATTCTCACTACATGAAAAAAGTACAAGACATGCCTGCCATTGCATCGGGCATAACATTTAAAAGCGTTTTTAAAAGACTAGCCGTTTACATTCAAAAGACATAATTTCTTTCGGAACCATTCCGATTCCTACTCTTTCTTCTGAGAACTCTCGCTCGTCTCTCAGTTAACCGATCGCCTGTTGTTTAAAGTTTACTTTTGTAGTTGGGATATAATTTAACCACAAGTTTTTTTTGTAGAATGAGCTGCCAATGTTTTTCCATGTACGAATGTAGTAAAAGTTTCATTCTTTATGTGAGCCCGTTTGGAAGAAAGGTTGGAAATAGAAAAGGGAAAAAGATCAGACGAATCTTGGAAAGAACGGCATCCGAAAATCTCTCCCTTGAGAAGGCGAAGGAAAAAAGAGCGCCACGGCCATAATAAAGTTAAAATGTTGATGGAAACAAGGAAGGAACACGTATAAAGTAGCACCAGCAACCCATAATATTTTGGATAAGACCATCTCTCTCGCTTGCCGAGGAAGATTTCCTCTTCTCGCTGGTAGAACGATGAGGAGATGCACTCTTGTTTGTGAAAACGGTGTCTTTTTGGAAAATACGATAATGACTCTAGTACGAGAGTCATAATTCCCGATAAAAACGTCACATAAAAGCAATTAAAGGCGAAAAATTCTTGAAACCGATCCCGAACTTTTAAAAAAGCGACCTACCTAAACAATATTATATGGCATGTCATTGGGTTTGGCTTGTGTAGCAGTCGCATAATCGCTGTGGAGGTTCGTCTTCACGTCTTTTTCGGTGTGTCTGTGTGTGACTTGCAACGCAATGTTGTTTTTTATGCACTCCACTCCGCCTGATTGTAAGTTAACCAGGATGAATGACTGCTGAGGTGAAATGTTTAGGAAAGGGTTGCTCTGTTGCTGTAAACAGCGTAATAAATACATATGTCACACTAGTTGCGTATCACCTTTGGGCATAAAGTACATGCATAGCTCAGCATTACTTGCTATATGGAATGGTGACTTTTATACCTTCGTAGGTGGATCAATGTGGGTACATTCATTTGTGAGTATTGACATGAACTATGTTCACACGACAAAAGTTATGCATTCTTCAGTCACCTTTCACCTTAAACTGAAGGAGTGTGTCCTCTAGACTTCCACTTGACTCATTTCATTTCAAACGAATTAAACATTTAATCAGAATTCTAGATACAATATTTTAGGAAGCGAATCCTATTCTATCCTTAAGAAATTGGGATTTATTAAAATATTATAGAAGTACTGATTTATCCCACATACAATAACAATAATTTTCACAGGATTTTCTCACAAAAATAAATTGTCATTTTAGTGTCAAAGTTTTAAACAAATGTGTACTCGAAGAGAACCAAATTCAGTAGTTTCGAAAGTGGACTAGATATTATATTGACCGAGATGGAAACAGTCACCATCATTTTCTTCAGGAATAATTACGGAAACTTTTCACCATTTTAAGTGGACGTTGAGAAGTTTTCCCCCATTGAAAATTGAAATGAAAGGAGAGTGAGAAAGAAAAATATATGCATGTCAATCTCAATGGTCTAAGATCAAAATTTGATGAGGTAAAAGATTTACTTTCTAAAGAGAAAAATATATTAGTATTTGCAGTAACAGAATCACATTTAATTCCTAATACAGATCACACAAGTGACTATATAATTGAAAATTATGAAATTTTTCGCAATGATAGGATAGGAAAGAAATCGGGCGGACAAGTAATTTATGTTCATAACTCAGCCTCAATCGAACATTTTCCTTGTCTTAAGCCCTCTCCGCAATATACGGAGTTTAACATTTTTAAAATTAGACGGTTAGGAATGAAACCTGTAATCATTTGTATTGTTTACATTCCACCCGATCTGGTATCCATTTCAGTACTTGCACATTTTTCTAGCATAATTAAATATATGAAAACATTAGAATGCGAAATAATAATAATGGGTGATTTTAATGTTGATCTTCTAAAAAGAACCCCTGAATCAACTTGCCTTTTTAATATTGCCAAAGAGTATGATTTATTTCAGATGGTAAATTTCCCAACGAGAGTGCAAACTAGAATTTTTAATGCAGCAATTTCAGCATTGTACACCAGCACATCCAGCACTTTGTTGGATCATATTTTTGTAGAAAAAAAGGATTTTTATGGTGTAGGTGGTTTAGATTTTGGAGGGTCGGACCACAAACTAACATTTATCTGTTGGAA
>JAQFZW010003128.1:0-14075 GCA_034687055.1 Heteromurus nitidus
TGATTTTACTTTTCAAATCCGTAATATTTGGTAAGCGGATACTCGACCCGGACACAACTCCCGTCAGGTAATCATCGTCCATTATTTCCGAATCAATGTGAATCGTTCTCAAATCCTTCCAGTGTTGGTTTTGGCAAACACTTCGAAGCGCTTCTGGAGTTAGCGGCATCCTCAGCACTTTTAGATTCGGCATACAACTCGCAAAAATCTCGACGTCTGCCGGGAACAATGACAGACCTTGACTATGGCTTGAGTCTATCCGAAATTCGTGCAAATGAGGCAACACCAATGTTTCCAATTTCTTCACATTGGCCGCATTTATAATCACTCCGATTCTTTTGCCATTTATTTGCAAAACTTTCAAATTTGGAGTATACTCGAGGAAATCCAGATTGTTGGTGACTTTGCTTGACAATGTCAACGAGGTTAGATTCGGTAGAAGCTTTTGGAAGGGGAACTGTGGAAATGCAGATGTTTCTTCTTCGTCGTTTTGAACACTGTGAAATAGATCCATCCTTTCCAATTTGCTGTTGTGCAGTTGGACAATTTGCGGAAGGAATGTGTAGTTTTTATTGTGAAATGGGCTTTTGAAAATGAGTCTGACAGGCTTTCGTTCTGGAATTTCCAGCAGTCTTCTGATAGATTCTGCATCGCTATCGGATCTTCATAATAATCACAAGTGATTCAAAAAATAAAGTCAACTTTGTCAAGAATTATATAAACTTTGTCATATTAAATATAGTTCAATTGAAGCTTACAGACAACACAAGTGGAATCGTTCAATTTTCAATTTATGTCCCTCCTTGGTCAACTGCTCCAATTCATCTGCTACCTCCTTTAGCAAATGACTTATGCAGAATCTCGTCATCTTAAATTCCTAAAAAGAGATATTTTAAAATTTAGAAAGTGTTCACCAAGAACAATACTAACTCACTAATTAATTAAGCTTAACGTATTAATTCAAAAATAAATATTCTCACCTTCATGGTTGGGAAATGAAGAAAGAACTGACGCCAAGAAAATGGCATACAATGCTTATTTCTGAAGTTGACCTTCAGATATTGTAAATTGGGATTGATGTGAGGAACCCCGTCATCAGCGTCAATCCTTGTAGCACTCCCGCTCAGCATAAATCCAATCGATAAGCGCTTCAAATTGGGTGTCATCTCAAAGATAACTTTTTTGAACGATTGCACACATGAAATGGTTGCGATCATGTCAAGGGAATGAATCCAAGCGCCGCAATTTCTCCAAAATAAACCCATGTAAATGTCTGGATTTCCTTCTTCGTCTTCCGGCGAACCTTTGACCTCCAATTGGAGCATTGATTTGGTAATATCCCAGCACAGGGAAAACTTGGAGAAAGGTTTCTCACAAACTGACTGAGTTTCGTAAAGGGCCCTCACTATATTGTGATTTAACTTTTTCCTGGTCAGCAGCGGGTTTTCCTCGGAGTCATGCCAGACCCTTGCCATTACAACAGTGATTTCCCTTCGCCATCGAGGCAGTGACAGGGACAGCCATAGTTTGGAGACTTGACGAAATCGTCGCAAATCACGTAGTTCGCATACTTCAAACAATTTCGTGACCACCTGAAAAAATGAGTTAATTGAAAGATTTTTTATGAGATCTACGTAAATACGTAACTCACAGGAATGCCAGGAACTTACAACAGGATTGAGTAGCGGGTTTCTTTCACAATCTGTTTGAGACGTTGGTGGAGCGACCTCATCCCCACCCTGGCCTTGATTAAGTGAGCTCATGTTTTCTTGGAGCCTTTTACTTCTGGCGTCTAGTTGTCTTAAGAGTACATATACTACGTACAATACAGAGAAAAAACCAACATTTATTTTAGTCGGTGACTTTATGAATATGAGACTTTTTCGTGTACTACAACAACCAGTTTACAGTAACGCAATAGTTGGGCATGTTACTGAAGGGTTTAGTTTCTGAATTCAGGAACTTTATTCATTTGTGGAAATATGTTGAGAAAAAATAAACTTTTCTTTTTGTGCGTGAAGTCCGGTCCAGGTGTGCAGGTGGTTGCAAACATGTGGATTTGCTGGTGGAGGTGGATGTAAAATGTAAGTTGCTGAAAACATGAGACTCAGCTGGGACACAGCTTGCAATAGTATGGTCTATTCTGTCAAATCAAGCTTCTCCTCGATATCTGCGTGCTACATTCTCTGTAAATGAATTCATTTTATCTATTTTCCTGTTTTCCATTTGTGGTGAAATAGACAAGGACAAGGCAACCTTCACGGAGAATGTAGCACGCAGATTTATGTACGTGTTTAATAATACCAAAAAATGGACTGAAATCATAAAATTCCACGTTACTTAAGTACATATAACATGCACAATCGAACACGCAAACAATGAGTTAGTATAGGAAAACTGTACATGGACAATTTTTATTGTACAATTTTAGCATAATTAACAATATTTCAATTTTCCATAAAATGTTTACAACTGATCTCATATTTAACAATTCAGTCAAATCCACCCATAATCTTTGGCCCATGCTTGTGCCCTTGCGTAGAGTTTACAGTTGACCTCTTGCTTCTCCTGATTGTCGGAACACCACCGAAGAACCGTTCTGGCAGGAATCTTTTTGCATAGCGCTGCATAAGCTTCGTCATTTGTCTGGAAAATATGTGATTGTATGCAACCATTACATTGTGATTTAGGAGAATGGCTTAATATAACATTATTTAAATAAAGTACTTTACGTCTTCAGACATTGTGACTGACAGATTGTACAAGGATGGTAACTGAAAAAAGCCGTCGATAATCGAAAGTTCTGTCAACAGTCGGCTCGAGAAGGTGCAACTATACAAATCTACACAAATCACAAAAAATAACTATCCATAATCAAAAATTCATAAATTAAACGAGAACAAAATTAAAATACACAAAGTTACTTACATTTCAAATCTGCTAAATTGGGAAGGCGGAGATTGCTCCCTTGCACGATTCCTGTGAGATCCTTATCTTCCAGCTCGTGACATACAACTTCCAGCTCCCACAACTCCTTCCAAACCTGGCAAACTGTTCGAAATGCTTCGGCCGTCAATGGAGCTCTAAATCTCTTAACATTTGGCATGCACTCAGAAAACGCCTCGATATCTCCCGGGGAGAACTTGAAGTTGTGGTAATACTGTGAGTCAAAGCGGAGTTCCTCCAACTGTGGAAATCTCAACGTTTCCAAAATCTTCAGATTTTGAGGATTGATAATTCTTTCTAACATTTTTCCATTGATGTGAACATATTTAAGATTTGGAGTATACTCGAGAAAATCTAGATTGCCGATGGTGTTGATTCCTCCCAGAGAAAGTGTTGTTAATTGGGGTAAGGTCACTTTGAATGGGAAGGACGGATAAATGATCCTACTTTCTCCAAGATCCTGTCTTCTCATTTTGCCGAAGAGGCGAACTATTTTTAAAGTGTTTTTGTGGAGATGAAATGCTTTTGGAAGGAGGGAGAAGTTGGTGTCATAACTTGGATCGAAATATAGACTCTCCAGCTTCAGCTGGGGAAGCTCAAGGAGTCTTTCGATTAAATTTGGACTAGAGCAGTGGTGTCTGGAATAATAAGCAAGAAAAGTATAAATTAGAATATAGCAATTTCATGAATAAATTTCTTGAGAAAAATTTAAAATAGTCTTAATGCTTACAAGCGACGTATATCCAATGTTTTTATCTTTATTTTTAATTCGTTACTTTTCTCTAGTTCTTCCAAACAATTAATCAAAGTCGTGAATAAGTATTCCGAGTAATTTCCAGTCAGGTCCAACTCCTAAAGTAGTTTCAATAATCTTCATGAGAAAATCTCGAATATTATTATACATTCTAGAAAACGATGTTTGTTAGAATGTACCTCAAGGTTCGGAAAACATTTGAAAATCTGACGCCATGAAAAAGGGACTCTCGCAGACGCATCCTGCAGAGACAATTTGATCTTCTTCAAATTCATATTTGGCACAGTATATTTCTGATGATCTTCCTCGCTTGAAGTTGGGCCCGTTAACATAAAACATAATTTTACAGTTTGTAGATTAGGTGTTAACTCAAATATCACTTTGTTAAACGCTGTCGCGCAGTAAATCTGTGCAGCGGAGAGTTCGAGGTAGCTCATCCATATCCCGCAGTTTCTCCAGAATAATCCCATTTGAAGCAATGGTTTCTCCTCTTCTGTGACCTCTTTTTGTGAGTCGAAATCCCAATCGAGGTATTCCAGCATGGAGTTGGTGAACTTCCAGCTATTCATGAAGTATGCTGTGTATGGCTTTTGTGCGATTGCTGGCGTGTCATAAAGCACATGCAAAGTTTCCAGTTTGAGCCTCTTTCTGATTGTTGAGGAATTGGTTTCTGCAGGGTCGTGAGGCTTGTCAGCATTCACCAGAAATATTTTCACGGAATTTCTCCAGCGGTTTAGGGAAATATCATGCCAAAGCTTGCAAACTTGGCGAAATCGGCGTAAATCGCTTGGTTGACACAATTGGAAGAGGCTGGATAAAATCTGTCATCATCGTGTAATCAAACAATATACACAAATGTCAACTATTTTCTCATCGAGAATTTTTGGACAATGGACAAATTTGTCATGATAAATTTGGAAGTACGTAATTTTAGGAGAATTTACCACAGGGTTCAGCAGAGGATTATTTTGGGACGGTATCTCCTGGCACACATTTTGGTCGGAAGTGTTTCGCTTCTTTGTAGGAGGGACCTCTCCTGGACAAATCCGTTTTTGGCCCATAGCTAAGTCAGTCATGTTTCAATTTCATTTATAGTATCCTTTCTTAAGTACAGACTGGGTACCAATTCACAAGTTGAGTTTAAAACACCAAGCAAATTTGTTGTTTAAATGAGCCGAGATACCAACACAGACTATAGAACTTGACCTTGAGAGTGACTAGAGGCGACTGACAAGCAGCTGGGCTCCATGTAGCATTGAATAATATGTTCCCGTACCACAATATCCATCATCCATAGTGCAAATACGCACTACTTTTTTACTTCTCCAGAAGTCCAGAGCCGGTATATCGTATATGCTCATATATGGGAATGCAAATAGTAAATTGGTATTGCATTTTGTATTCGTATTTAGTGCTTGAATAAATATGAGTCTACATATCTGGTGGATTTTATGCAAAAATGGAATAAAACTTTATTTTATATATTAAAATAGTTTTACAAATCATCCCTTTCGATCATAATTTCCCATTGAATTCATTATTTATTCTCTCATAAAGTTTACAATTAATTCCTTTTGTATGTATAAAACATTTTGTTTGATTATGTATCGAATCTCACAAATAAAACCCAAAATAGCATAAACTTTAACTTTAGCTACAACCATAATCTTTATACCAGATCTCAGCTTTTGCCTTCAAATCAGCATCCACTTCCTTTCGTTCCCTCAAGTTAGATTCGCTTCGAGTGACTGAGGTACTGGGAAATCTTGCGCATAGTGCGGCGAAGGCTTCGTTCGTTGTCTGAAATATAGAAATATGATGTTTCGGAAAAATTAGATCAATTTAAAAAAATTAAATTGCATTTTTTCATTATTTACAAAAATACTAAAAAATTCAAAAAATACTAACCTCCTGAGTTACTGTGACCGTCAAAGAGTGCAAGTATGACAGCTTCAAAAATCCGTCATAAATTGCGCCATCCGTCAAGGAGTGGCTGACAACTCGGAGTTTTCGCAAATCTAAAATTATTTTATATAGCTATTTAGTTGGCGAATTTCATTTTAAACGAAATTTTGAATGGTTTACTAAATCTTACATTTTAAATCGGTAATGTTCGGCTGTCGTTTTTCTTCTCCTTCCACAATTCCTGTCAATCCTTCATTTCCCAACGGATACGAATAAAAATCGAGTTCCACCAACTCCTTCCAATGAGTACACACATGTCTGAAGGCATTTACTGTCAGCGGACACTCCAACACTCGCACGTTCGGCATTATCTTCGTAAAGGCTTTCAGCTTTTCCTCGCACAACTGAAATTCGTCATGTCCATACGTGGAACCAACTCGAAATGTTCGAATATGAGGTAAAGTCAATCCTTCCAACTTCTCGAGATTCTTGTCATCAATGGTTTTCTCCATTTCCATCAAATTAAAGTAGAAATACTGAAGGTTCGGAGTGTAGCGAAGGAAATCCAAATTTTCCGTTATATTCCCTTCCAGATCCAACCGTGTCAAGTTGTTGAGAGGAAATTCAAATGGAAATTTGGGATATGCTGATGAGGGGTCTTCATAAGTAGGAAATTCCATGTTGAAGAGAAACATGTTCTTTAAGGTGCTCCCGTGACGTGTTAAGGCTCTTGGCAGGAGAGTGACATCTGTATCGTGGCTCAGGTTTATGCGTAGAGTTTCCAACTTCAGTTGTGGAAGTTCAAGGAGTCTTCCAAGGACAATTGATCTTTCACAATATCTAAAATGACAAAAATTATGGTTAATTCAAGAAGAAATCATCGATATTTATAGTTTTGATGGCGACACACGACACAATCTAAACTTACAGGAATTTAATATCCAAGCATTTGATCTTCAATTTGTGCTTCTTACTCTTGCTCAAGTTTTCCAAGTCATCAACCAACTCAGAGACAACTTCTTCCCAGTAATTTCCAGTCAGCTCAAATTCCTATAACCAAAAATGCACTTTCAGTTTCTTCAAAGCGCAATTAGAAAATGAATATTTTTTAAAAACTCATATTTTAATCCTACTTCCACATTTGGGAAATGAAGGAACAACTTCCGCCACGAGAAAGGGAGTGGAGATTTGCTCAACGTAATCTCCAAAGTCTTCAGGTTTGGATTCACATAAAAATGTTCGTCAATTTCTTCTCCATCCTTTCCGTCATCAACCACAAGTGATGGGGGACAACGTACCCCTTCAAACTTCAAGATTTTTAAGTTTGGTGTCATCTCAAAGATCACTTTTTGAAATGTCTTTGCGGAGAGTATTTCTGGCTTGTTCAAATGGAGAGATTGGATCCACACTCCACAATTTTTCCAAAATTGACCCATTCCAAAAATAAGCTTGCCTTGATCACTGGCACAAAGTTTTGCTTTCCTCCCACCAATACTTTCATTGTCAAACATGGTATTAACAAATTGCCACCTATCCAAGGAATACTTTTTGTAAGGCTTATCAGCTATTTCAGATTCGTAAAGAATGCGGACATTTTCAACGTTTAGTCTCTTTCTTCGAGACGGAGGACGCCGGTTACGTCTCGGATTAAAAATCTCTGGGATCTCGACAGCGAGTAATGTTACAATCATATCTTCTCGCCAAGGTTGAAGTGACAGGTTCCGCCAGAAGTGGGACACTTGACGGAAACGACGTAAATCCTGCAGATCGCATACTTCAAACAATCTTGTTAGGATCTGTGATAAAAATATATTTTTAAAAGTGGATTTTGTCACTTGTTGAAAGGAAATTTTTAAATTATTTATTTATTTTTTAGATGAGTATATGAAAATGTACTCACAACAGGGTTTAACATAGGATTTGGATTATTCTCAATTCCCTGTTCACCCTCATCAAGATCATTGTCGCTAATTGATACTCCACGGCAAGACCGCTTCTGGCTCCTTGAACTTGTCATGATAACTCAAATGGAGTCACTGACAATGTCTCATGAGCAATAATACTTTCAACAAGAAGATTATCATGAACTCTTATATGCTTTAATAACGCGTATATTTTCGGAATTTGAACATTTGATTCTGTTTGTCAGATGAGTTCTCAGGTAAACCTACCTGGAGCAGCTGTAGGCTATAAGTCACCGCCGAACTTGTTGGCAAACAATAGTCGGTGTAGTATTCCGAAGCATTTCACCCCTTCTTCTTTCACACCTGGCCGAATTCTTTGTTATGCATGCGTTTGAAGCCTCGACTAACCCTACTCACCTGTATGGAATTCCCTTCGTGTATAATGAGTATTATATGGAAACGCATCTTGGCTTAGTGCAGCCTAACATGATCATCTTTCAAAGTCGCTCCAGACCAGATCAATTTAAGCATGCCAAATTGAGTATGATGGCAGTGTTTAATATGTCATCGAAGAGTCGAGTGTATCAAAAACACTACATTAAGCAAATTCGAAAATTATGTATATGTCATGTGGACACCATAGTGTAATAACTTTATTTATGCCAAACAACTAACTTGATAAATAAAATATTATAGTGATGATGTATATGAACAAAACGGAGTCAACTCATTTTTTACTTTTATAAATTGTATTTATTTGATTTAGACTATAAGGACTATAAACTATGTATAATCCCAAAATGGCCTTTTGTTGTTACATTTGTGGACCGTGGATTACAAACGAAATGTTTAACCCGATTAGATTTAGCCAAACTACACTTACTTTTAAGCATAAAATATATAGTACGACAAAAATGGAATAAAGTAATTTTTAGATTTATAAATTTAATAAACTACAAACCCCAAATTGTTTTATTCTTACATCTTTTCAACTAGCATGATATCATATTATTTCAATGTATATTTTCGCGAAATTTCTTCTATCGTAGTTTTTTGGCTTTGAAAGTCGGAAAATTTGGGATGATTGACAAGTTCGATGATACCCTTCATTTGATCTATAATCATGCCCCTACCTATGTCCGACCGGAAACTTCCTTCACCATTTTCGATTCTTTTCATTACATTGCTGGCCCTTTCAATCAACTCCTGTTTTGCTGAAGATATCTTAGCCTTGTCAGCGTTTTGCTTGAATAAATGTTCAACCAGAGAAAGAAAAATTGCAACGTCATCTTCAATTAGATTTGGTGTGGTCCAAGTGTAATGCATCTTAGAAGCAGCGACTTCACCTTCCTTGTGTACGACACAATTCTGATATGTATAGGTTACATGGTAAACAGATTTCAAACGGATAATACCTTCATTGTCAACTTCTAAGGTGCACTTAAGCTTTACATAGTAAGGCGGATTTTTCACTAGTAATTTTCCAATGCCACTTTCACCATTCAAAGTAGATTGATAAAAGCGAGCTTCTTTCTCCCAGATAGTGGATGTAAGGTGCAGAGGTTTGACTTGCTGAACTAGTTCCTCTTTCTGCTTTACAACATATGGTCTCTTACCGTCTAAAGGGGCCATATAGTAAATCCCGTACGAAACTCCATCCTTTATCTCCACATGTATATCTGCAAGATGCTGACAATAACGAGATGCGCCATACATCGCAACGTCCAAGCTCTTAATATATTTCAAAGAATTGCAAATTTGCATTCCCATCCTGGAAAGTGCATGTTTCCACGACTCTGATTCGTAAGTAATTAGCACCTCTCTTCTCCCGTTGCAAAATTTTGATCCAGCTTCCATTTTTGCAGTTCTCCAAGCCTTGTCAACAGCCTCAGCTGCAGCATTTTTATCCATGTATTCGTATGAATCCTGCTTCTGAAGTCCCGAGTCGATGATCGTTTGAACACCAACATGTGGCTGTTGAATTTTATTCAAATGTGCAGCGCTGTGACCTTTCATGACCATCTTTGGATAAGAATTTTCCTGGTATGTGTACAGGGACACGTCAACTTGTCCTGAGTTTTCTGACAGGACAACATAATCGATTGCGGAATAAGGATCCTTGTTTGACTGCATGTGTGCACATGCTACAGCAGAGTTTTCATTCATCAGGTATACGTCACTGAATCCAGCAATTTTTCCAGCGTCTTTAATCCCCTGTCGTTGACTACTTGCTAACCAGAACGGAACAATTATGATAGCGCTCGAAAATATGGTATTCCTCTCACGTTCTGCTTTGACTTTCAAAAAATGTAGGAGCAATCCTAATAGAAATTCAACTGTGAGCTTATACTTTTCTTCTAGAATGGTTACGTCTTCTGTCCATTTTCCGTTGTGTGTGAAACAATCTCCGATTGACCAGACCGAGTGAAATGCAGATTTTCCGGATGAACGCAGTTGCTGCTCCACCTCTTCTCCGAAAATCCACATGTCCTCTTTTGTCACCCCCACCAATGCAGGTATATCCGTTATATTTAGCAAATGATGCCCGGAGTTGTCCACTGTGTCAGACTCAGTAGCCATAAACATTTTTCCCAACGAGATTTGAAACATAATAGCTGAAGGCGGTCCTTCTTTCGGTGGCGTTGCGTCTGAGCCAATTTGTACCTGTTTTTTATTCTTGCTTTCACCAACTAATGCCCATCCTGCAGGTTCCGGGCTAGCGGATGCCTCATTCTCCCGTTCTCGTTGCTGTTGTTTCAACTTCTCCATTTGCAGTTGTCGCTTTGCTTCAAAATCCGCCTCGTTCTTTGGCTTTGATTTTTCACTGAGTCTAGTATTTTCTTCCTGGAAACTTGTCCAAGCTTGGTCAATGCGTGTCTGAAGAGTTCGGCTGTGCATATGAATCAGTTCATTGTGCTCTAGTCTGTCCTTCTTGATTTTATTTTCGAGTTTGTTCTTCACTTCAATTTGCGTATTTGCATTCAGTGCCCTCATGACTCCGTCATCAACCCCTTCAGGATTATCGTCGAGACACTGGTCCAATTTTTCGTCGTACAATCTCTTCGAAGTGGCGATTAACCTTGTAAGTTGCTTATGGTTCGTTGCTAACATGTTTAGGTTTACGATTTTGTTGTTGTGAAAATCTACATCTAAATCATGTCTAAGGTTATTGAGTGCGCCTACAATTACAATATTTTCTTCCTCAGAAGTGAAGGCCAGTGACTTTTCAAACGATGATGTGTATTTTTCTGTAAGCGCTAAATGGATTTGTGCAATAATAGTTGGTGAAAACGGACCTCTTCCTACAGTCTTCTCCAATGCTTTTTTACATAGCTTACTTATCTTTTCATTGCCACACTTTACATGGTCTTGTTCCAATTCAATTATGAATTTATTGTGACCAAGATATATCTCTCCAAGCCGATTGCATGCAACGTCTACGTATGCTTTACTATTTTCTCCCATTTCATTTAAAGTGGAATGAATGCTTTCTTTGATTAATTTCTCAAGCTTGGATGGTTCAAAGTAGCCCGACACTTCAAACTTCTTCGACAAATCGGAATGGAAATTTTGTATTGACTTTTGAAGGGCTGAAAATGCAACGTTCGCTTTTGTAGTCTTTTCGATTAGCCCATCCCTGAATTTCTTGCGCAAATTACCAGTGATCCTTTCCGAGTTTTTGTACTTTTCGACGATCTCATCCAAGCAATTCTGGTGAATCAGTTCAATGTCGCTGATTGTTAAAATGGATACTTTTGTTTTAACCCAATCTACAAGATTTGCTAACATCAGTTGCTTCATTTCTTTTTGTGCCGTTTCTAATATTGTCAAGAATCGTTTCTCCTCCGCTTTTCGTGCCTCATCTTCTCTCCTTGCCTCCTCTGCTTTTCGTACTTCATCAGCTTTTCGTGCTTCCTCTGCTTTTCGTACTTCATCAGCTTTTCGTGCTTCTTCTGCTTTCCGTTCTTCCTCTGCTTTCCGTGCTTCCTCTGCTTTCCGTGCATCCGTATTCCTCAAACTGTATCCTTGTGTAGATTCAGTTTCAGAGAATTTTGTCTTCAACTCCGACACTGACCAGTTCAATGCGCTATTCTCCGAGGTGTTTTCACCTGTTCCCGGGTTCGACCCACCTACTGCGTTATCCCCCCTTAATTGTGCATCTACTGAGAAATACGCACTTTTTTTCGTAGATTTTATTGCCTTGACCAGAGCTCCATCTAAATCTTGGCTCGAGTTATCTTGATCATTTGAGAGTGGATTGCTCGAAATGCTTACTAACCGTTTAGGTATAACTGCAAATACCTTGTTGATAAATTCAACGCTCTCTGTTAGATACTCTTTCAATTTCTTGAGTCGAAGCGGTCTCCCGTTTGTGTTTTTCACAGGAACACCATCCTCCCCTGCAATTACTTGGATAAGTCTCTGGATTTTCACAGGCATGTCAGTAGGTAGGGTTAGTTTTCCGGAGCTATTATGCAAGGACTCAGTACACTCCGTTGCGTTTACAATGCTGATAGTCTTAATGTTGTCCAGTAACGATGGGTTTAGAGACGGCTGATTGTGCCGGATGTGTTCCAGTATGTCTTCCCTAACTTCAATTAAAGTTGATTTCGGATTGGAGTACCTGTTTAAGAATACTATGTTTTCACAAAACGAATCCTTCTTCGAGTTGTGCTTTCCATCACTCAAGATTTGGCGAGTTTCCAGCAAATGTGACTACACGGATAAGAAAAAATGAAATAAGTATTATTCAAGAGTTATTATGATAATATTTTGAGAAAATTTGGTGAGTTAAATAAAGGATATCCCTGTACCTTGTCCGTTTTGCAAATGATTTCAGTAATCTTGGAGCAAACAAGATATAGAAATGATTCAATCAAATCGGGAAATTCCACAGGTCCCCCCTCCACATAATGAGCATGTAAAACCCACACAATTGTTTCCTTCCCATTGCTTTCCTCGAGAAGTGGTTCTGGATACAGGTAAATCCCATTAGCATCCTTGTCTGGGATCAGATTTTCAATGTGTTGCATATTTCCGTACGCAAATCCTTTCAAAATATCATCTTCTGTGCCCTTATCCAATAGCAGCTTTGTTAGCCATCCCCTAGTCCCGTTTTGTTGGAGGCACTTGATCAGCAAGTTGGTGTAAAAGGATTTTCCACTTCCCTTCTGCCCAATGACAGCGATTAAACTAACTGGCCGCTTGTCTGTTTTAGTGCTAACAGATTTGAGGATTTCCTTGAAATTTTCTTTGTTGAAAGCAAGGGTACCATTTTCCTGTTGTGTTACAATCTTTGAATACTTCCACAAACGTTGTAAGTTGTGGTTTCCATCAGGGCTAGCGGTCTCCATACTATGATCTGGATCTAGTGATTTAGATAGCAAAAAGTGAACAATATTAAGATCCATATTTTCAACCTTCTCAGTACGATATAATATGCATGAATATGGCCAATTATTTAATCCGTACTTGTAGGCATAACTTTCTTCGACTTCGGCATCTGCACAAATGCGTAACACGTCACGGGTGTGTAGTTTGATGGATTTGACGACTTTACTTGGAAATTCCGCGAGTCCTTCGGCAGTTAGACTCTACTCGGTTCAGGAGAAAGCAGGTTGGGTCCACCTCCACCTATAAATGCCATCAGTAAGAATATGTTTTAGTTTCAACTAGCACAAAAATATTCGGATTTCCAATTTACGCAAATGGATATAATTACAAACAATACATTCACATTATGAGTCTCACCTTCGGTTCGGTATTACTTTGAACTACACAGTACCACTTTCACTTCTAAGGTGCACCATTTACATATTTTAACGCGTATGTGAAAGTCTCAGATATATCGTAGCAGATTTTTGCAGCCGAACCACAACTTCGCAAGACACAAGATTCCCACTTTTGTTTGAGAACGAATTCAGCACAAAAAAATCCACTCGACAATTCAAGTGTGAGGTCACCTTTGAAAGTCAGGGTGAGCTGAATAGGAATAATAATACTTTTTGTTCCTACTTTGACGTTCGCTTGGATTTCCGAAGCTTATCATGGGCTTTGTAATTCGGGTCTCCTCCCCTCAACAAACAATACAGCAAACTTTATAGTTATAATTTAACTGAATCAAACAGAAACCAGAAAGCAATATTCTTTTCCTTTTCATAGTATTCAATTCCATGTATTTTTTACGCATGGACATACATACAAAACTACTCAATTGAAGTCCTATATACTGTATACAGTTTTATAAATCATAAGTCACGTACTAACAGGGAAGATCGTGCTCAAGTTTTTCTGTGAATGGAACATACACATTTTACGTTTTACTGCGTTTCCAGCAGTAAAACGTTTTTGCAATTGTACTAATGTATGGAGTGTATGATAATAAATCTACTAAAACTCGTGTGTACAATATGCCTGAAACAAGCCAAGCCACTGAAGTACTTTATTTACTTGCGATAGGGTGTAAGGTGCTGCGGAAGTTGGGTATTATCATCAGTCAGTAAATGTACATATTTATGCACATATGTATTCATAAAGCTTTTTCTTTCTCTTCACTAATTCCAGCC
>JAQFZW010003129.1:0-14074 GCA_034687055.1 Heteromurus nitidus
CATGTACTACTTGTGTAGTAGAGGGTCTGAAAAGTAGTACTGTACTGCCGAAAGTAGTACGGATCGCCACCTAACTATATTAATTTGGGACTCAACATAATGCCTTCATTTCATACTTACAACCCATTTCCCGATAATCCTCCCACAAATAGAGACCATAATCTTAAGCTGGTTGACCAAAATTATTTTGAGTAGTCCTCTCAAAAGCTCGATGTGAGCCTGAGCACAACATCCATCTTTTACACGCTCACACTTTAACAAATTTCATAAATGTGCACAATA
Source organism: Heteromurus nitidus (assembly GCA_034687055.1). Classification (NCBI taxonomy): domain Eukaryota; kingdom Metazoa; phylum Arthropoda; class Collembola; order Entomobryomorpha; family Entomobryidae; genus Heteromurus; species Heteromurus nitidus. The sequence continues at coordinate 283 of JAQFZW010003129.1, forward strand.
CTTCTCAAAACATAAATACACTTTCATACGAGCATTCCCATTCTCACGCCTTGCGTTGACTTGTGAGCATCTCTTGACATTTATCATTTTCGTAACCCTTTTGGATTCACTGCGTGCGTAGGTACTCGAGGGTTTTTTGAAATTTCAGAAACTACTTGTAGCAAAATCATTTTTAGTGTGCAAACTTCCAACTTTTTGGTTTGAATGTGTGAAAATGGAATTGCATAATGCCGAAAAGATCGTTCCTTCATCAGATTGACACAAGATCAGCGCCAGAATGTACAATAAACTGTTTTCACATTGAACTCCTTGATGGAGAAAACTGCACAGAAGCGATATCCCTCTCGAAGGATCAAGTATGTTGTCTCCTAGCAAGCGCATGCTTTTCCACTTTCCCCGAAAGGGACAAGGGCAGAAGGAAGTTCAGGGAATATTCAAGAATAAACTTTACCGAGTAAATTATTTTAATTATAATTTAAAACTTGAATCTTAAGAATTGGTTCTAACTTAAATGTTTGATGGAATGAAAAGGCTTTTCGACAACAAAGACAACTCAATCTCCGCTGGAACTGGGTGGCGGACGAAACTTCGCCAAGCTAAAATCGAAAAGGTGAAATGCTTCCTTCTCAAATACTTTTCCCGGATGAAGTATCTCTTTGGAACGAAAGCTAATGCAGCCCACATCTCTTTCTCCGGACGACACTCACCAGTGGTATAATATTAACAGTAATTTTCTTTATTTGAAAATGCACTCGTCCGGAAGTAGTGAATGAAAGCGAGCCGTTCCTTATTTTTTCTATATACACTTGAAAGCATTGAAGTTTTAAACAATGGAGTCGAGTATGAGGGTGTGCGTCGAGGTATGAAGATTTAATGAGGGATAACGAAGATGGGTTGAGAAGAGGATGGTGGTGGTAGGAATGACATCTTTCAGTGCGAGCATTTCTTAAAAAGTGCCTTGTAATCTTTACATCCCAGTTAAGGATTATTTTAAGCGTGAACCACTTTTTTTAAACAGTGCTTTGTAATCATTATTTTATTATATTTTGTGTCCTGTATTTATGAAAAGGAACAAGCGGTTCCTGTACTTTTTTACCATTCAAGATCGTGAGTCTTTCAATGAAACACTTTAAACTTTAGCTCAAATCCACTTTAGAATACGTATACACGTAACTGACGTTTTATACAGAGAAAATACTACATCAGCACAGCACACATCCTCTCAACTCTCCCCAAAAATGAAATAAAATATATATATTTTAGTTGCGACGTAATGTCTTGGTCGATATGCAGCATTTTCTCTTCCACACTAGATATCTGCAGTGAAGTTTGCTTTCAGGACCTGGACTCAACATTCTCCAAATTATGACTGAAAAGGGAAGATGTCAAAGATGTGTCTCCTTCAGATACCTCTCCAAAAGTTGATGACTTCAGCAAAAAGATCGCTTTGTTCTTTCAATTAACGTCTCCTTGCACTGTTTGTAAAAGGAAGTGACATTGTCAAAGAGCATGCTTTCGAAATTATCCAATCAATCATATTTTGAAAGGACTCACTTCATTTTCTGTAAAATGGCATTCCCACGAATGACGAGAATGGTTGGACTCGTTTTCCGTAACGAGCGTGCCAGGAAGGGTTTCAGTTCCGATTTTTTCATTGCCAGAAACAAGCAAAACTGCCGACTCATTTTCAGCTGGGGAGTCCACCAAAAATAATTTTCATACAATATGCATCTTGCACGTCAAAAGGTAATTTTTTATAATACCTCGTCGATTTTCAGCTTTGAGTTTATATGCTGAACTCTGTTGATTACGAGAATTGTCTTCAGAATTCCTTTGAAAGAGACCCTTGAAATGATCAAGAACTTTCTCGTTTGTCCTAGCAACAAGAATGCCTACAGACAAACGTTTTCCTAAACTCATAAATCATTACAAAATACCATTCTGTGATGCCATGTTCAAGCGTAGCTCTCTCATATCCATGATTTGCAGGGCCCATGGAAGAAGAATTATCTCCATTATTTCCATTCTTGTCAGAATTATTCCTCAGCTCAATCGCTGTCTTGCTCTGGTTTCTTGAACGGGATTCTAGCTGCAACGATTGTGTCGGTTTTGGACACACACACAATCCCACTTTTCTGTAACTTCGGATTGCGCCGCTTTGTGGTAAATTTTCTTGACGAATGCACCCGTAACCCTGTTTAATTTAACAAAAACGCACTTTTTCACGGACATACACTGGCTGCAACTCTGAATTCCATCACAAGATTCACTGGCAACGTTTGCAATGAACCAAAAAAGCAAAAAAAAAACGATTTTTGCCATTTTGTATTTTTTGATGAGTGTGAATGATGTGTATGATAGAATTTGTATGATTTTTTTCTTTAGTTTAATTATTCAAGGCTGGGGAGGAGTATTTTGAGTAGGTACTAAGCTCAGGTCAAATATGTAATTAATTTTCCAAAATCAAACTGCAGTTTTCAATTGAGATGTAAAAAATAGCTAATCTGAGATTAAAGGAATTCGTATCAATCCCCTTGAAGAGTGCTGCTTCGGCGTTAATGACAAGATTTTGTGATTCACCATATCTAGATTCAGATCTGTCTTAAAGATCTCCCAGAAGATACGCATGAAACATTATATGCGTGTATGATATGCTCCATATTGATAAATGTAAGTACATTTTCGCTGTTATACAAACAGCATAATATAACCACATACAATGCATATTACTTTAAAGCATCTCCAAGTTTACTTCGTGCATTCTGAGCTTTTCCATTTGTCTTACAAGATGAGCAGAATTGCAAAACGGATACATATTCTCAAAAGAGAGAAGGTCATGTACAAGATCAACGTTTTACTAATATGTACATATATCGTGCTTCACAAGTGAGACAATTTCCTTGTATACATACATATATTCTGGAGCGCCCATAGGTATGCACATATTTTTTCGACTAGCATACGATGAATTTTGAAGATCTCCTGTGTTCCTCCCATTGTTCTGATCGACTTCCATGTTACGCATGTTTGCTCAGTAAGGATGAAATTAATATTATTGCATGTACAGTTAGAATTACGTCACAAGAAATGTCTGCAAAGAAGATGACGTTATGGACGTTGTACGTACGTCATTCAAATCTATGGACTCGACTAGTGGAAATGACAAATTGCAAAAGTCTTAAATCCTTTTTATGGATTCCAAAATTTTATTTAGCATCCAAATTATCCAAACATTGGAAACTTTGACAAATTCTGATAATCATTTTTCTCTTGGATGGATGATGTGTAGATACTATCAAGGTGAATACTCTCGAGTAAAGATGGTCTAGTGCATTTTCTGCTTACTGAAAAATTGTCGGTATTCGGACTTATTCGGGAAAATGTTAGTATCAGTTCGGAGTTAACATTCGATATGTAGCGAACTTTGAAGATTTTTATTTCTTGACGCGAAAGGTCTTTGAGTGATTAGTGTTAATCCGGGATGCTCCCCCACGATGGGTTACTTTTGTTGGGTGATGAACTTGCACAACATGTTGCTCCACGCGAGGTTGATAACGATGACGAGAGAAAGCTGGATATGCGATGTTAGGCTGATTCGCAGGCAGTTGAAGGCTTTTAGTATAAGTAGGATTCAAGTTGGCCACTTGCTTAGGAACAGGGGCCCACTCGAGATATTGGGGAAGATACCTGGGTGGACTTGCAACTTGCATGTCCATTTGAGTTCTCAACTTTCCATTTGAGAACGAACTATTCAAGATATTTCAAAGTTCCTCAAGCTCAACTAGTTTAAGTATGCTGAACGTAATGCATCCTTTCAGTATAAATTTATTTTCGAAGTGAAAATTTTCCAACTAATATTTTAGTTATGAACGTGGAACTTTCAGTTCATGAAAGCAGGGAAAGTTGGCATCACAAACTGTGCAGGAATTAACGAAAGTGACATTGGCACGTTGAATAACCTCCACGAATAAAGCTAACTTTATGTGTTTGCCCTTACCAAAATCCCTTAATAATTCAACCTTATAAATACACGGAAGAGTCATATCATATTCTCTGATCATACATGGCTGTCTTGTGCATATCGTCGATGAAAATTCATGGCAGGACAAGTGAAATTGCTGAGGAATACATTCGCGAAATATTTATCCAAGAAGACTGCAAACTAAACAGATACACAAATTTTTGGGGCCAGTTGAGATTGACACGGAATCGGTATTAATCACGTTGTCATTTACTTTAAGAAATCTTAGAATTTCTTGTGCTAGGTTTTGAAACAACGATTTAATACGTATTTTAGAGTATACAGAAAATTTAGTATGTCCAGAACTGGACACTTTTGGACGATATGCAACCGGGATATAAGTCTCTATTGTAATAAAATGCTTGCAAAATAAAACAACATTTTATGTGCTTTGTCCATTGTCAACACCCGAATAAATGACGTGGCAGTAAAATGCCAGAGCTAGGGGAGTGGTGTACTGTGTTTGATGAGTATTTTATGAAGTCTTTCGATCAAATTTCTCTTAATATTTTACAAGTGTATGTGGGCATACATATGTAATTAACAGCGCTGACTTTGAGTAAAAAATCGATACTCTTGTCGATTTCTCCTGTGAAAATATCCACATAAAACTACTCTTATTAATTAATAGATGATATCGGTAACAAATCAAGCATAACATAAGCTATAAAGTCCAGCAAAACAGTCACAATGTAAAATACATTTCATACTCTGGGCAAAATATTGAAGGACAGATGCCAATAATCCACTGTGGATTGTCCTTGAGGACAGTAAATTCTATGCGCGAAACACGTGTATCATTATCGTCAATCGAGATAAGTCAATAAAAAAATATGTACAAAATAGTTCATAACTGCTTTAGATTTAAATCTAAGTTTATAAAACTTTATGTTGCTTTGGGAAGGAATGAAGGAATGTGTGGGGGGAATTTTGGTAATTAATATTCTACTAAAAATATTTTTTTTGGGGTTCAACTATAAGGCTTTGAGGCTTAATGCACTCACTACGTTAAATAGGTTTAAGTACCATATCAAAAAACTCGGCTTGCCCTGTTCCGGTACATAATAGATAAAGGTGGCTCATGTCCAAAAATCTAAGCAGGGTTACTGGCTACATTCTACAACTACATTCCAGTTCCGAAATCATGTACAATAAAATGACATTGAAAACAACGTCGATCATCCCCTGCATCAATATTTTACGCATTTTTTAAGTCTGTCTAACATTATAAATGTATCTGTGAATTCTGGCTAATTTTCTGAGCAATCAATGTCGAAGGTTTGACACTGTAGCTGCAACAAATTGTTCTAATTTCTCTCCTGAAATGAAGAAATCGTTGGTAAAATCACTTTTCAATCACTTCGACATGTTACAATCGTTCGGAGTAAGGCTAATTTGGGATAGTAATGGTGACATCCAACTTGCTCTACTCCGGCGAAAAAGTTTCAAGTCGATAGTATTTTCTTTTGTGCAATTTATACGGCTGATTACAACAGTTGTAATTATTACAAGTTATTTAGTTAAGTTTAAATATTATTTGATCAACTCGCTCTATTTCCAATTTACATTTCATCTCTTTTGGATCATGTGTTTTCTTTGTTGCGCCAGCTTCCCTTATGTGCTCCTATTTAAAAGGGAGGAAGTTGTGGAGATTTTGAATGAAACAGTCAAACTTTCTTGGCTCATCGAATATCGTAAATTAAAAGCATAATTATTTAGTTAAACTTTCTAAAAATTAAAATTGATATTTTAAACTTGTAAGGAATTTGGTTCCAGGTTTTCCACTGTTGAACGGAAGATTTAGAAACAACAGAAATTTGCGACTTAATCTCCTGACATTATTCCTGTTTTCCTACATTTTACAACTATTTTTCGTCTTTATGCCTATCGTAATTTTAACAATTGAGCAAAAGTGGTACCTCACCGCAGTAATTTTTCATTCGGTCTACACCAGCGAGCATTTAGCCAGATGGAAATACCTTGCGAAGATCGTCAGTGTTTTGTTTGAGATCTGGTTTGTAGGCTGTCAGTGGGGATGTCTCCTTTTCATATTTTATTTTCAGGGGATTTACATTCAAACAATGACGGAGAGTTTGAAAGGTCTACGGCAATCTTTAAAACATTATCATAGAACTTACAAGGCTAGCCATCCTCTTTTAAGTATTTACAAAAAATTACGAATCCTCTCGAACATTTATAATGCCACAATTGGAAGATATTACTTCTTCGGGATGCTCAGTCTCTCCATTTGGATGGCAGTGATTTCCTCATTCGTCCTTGCAAAATTGTTTCCTCTTCATGATTGGATGCTGATTGGATGCAGTCTCTTTACATTTGTTCTTTCGTCCGTGTACTCATGGGGAATTGGCTATTTCTCGGCGATGATTCACATTCAAAGTATGGGCTTTCGGAAGGACTTGCTCACTCTCAAGAGGAGTCGTCCGGACAGACTTCTGAGGAAAGAAGTAAAGTCTTTCCGAACAATTCATGTTAAGGTTGGGCAAATGTTTCCAATTCAGAAGAGGACGCCGTTGTGGATTTTGGCGAGGATTCGAGGGGGAATTACTATTCTTCATTTTAAGTTTCCTATGAGGATTGTGACAGTTTAATATTATTTTAGTAGATTGAACGAGGATATTACTATAGTCATGAAAGTATATGAGCTCCATAAAAATATATGTAGTTTAATGAGACGTATTAATTATCTATTCTTTCTGTCGTGCGTAAAAATATGAAATATTTATAACAAGGATGGTCGGGGACAATTGATTACTATTTTAGCAAGTGCATCAAAGAGTCGTGACTCGTGAGTCCAATATTATTGTATCTTAAAACAAAAATTCTGAAAAATTCATCCTACTTAAATTTTTTGCTGCAAAACAAAATCATGAATTACGTCGTCCCATTTCTTTTCTTCATATGGATTTCCGGAATTTCTGAAACAACAGCAGAAGTTGACTTAGTAATGAGTAAGTGTTGTCAGAAGTCCTTTCATGTCTTTCCTTCAAATTGTTATAAAATTTAAAGTTTTCGTTTTAATTTAAGTGAAATGCAACCGCGGTGTACAACTTCATCAACGGTGTGCAGATAAAGGGAAGCAAGTATGGGGATACGACACTGATAACAACCTATGTCAACAATTCGAAGCACGCTGCGCTGATCCCAACCTATATTTCAAGACGAAGCAAGCTTGTGTATCGTACTGCAAACTGAAGGAAAGACGATAATAAAAGCCATAAATAATGTGCGGAGAAGGGATCGACGAAGGGAGTCCTCACGCAATTATTTGGAGGAAGTTGATAAATTGTTATGCTTTTCAAAGAAACTACATCTTAAATATACTTAATGTTCCTGCTACATTAACAAGTTTAGGTTGATGCATTCGTTAAAAAGATATATGCGTTATATGTTATTAAAGTTTACGATTTTTGCAACGAAGATGAAATTTCTATGCTTTAAACAACAACACTTGGGAAACATTCATAATACATCGATATGGAATATATGGATAAGCATACGGGATGATGGACAGGACCATAAAATGATAAGAATTCCTTATCCCGATAAGAGCATTCGCAAGTCCACTTCGTATGTACTCTGGTACACAGTTCGCTCCGCATCCAAATATTTGACCATCGTATATCACAAAAAGTTTATTAAAGCTTTATATTCGCATTACATGGTCATGGTATATTGCCCAGGTCTTCATTAATTTCAATATTTTATTAATGAGTTGCTGAAAGGACACATCATTTTGCTTCATATAAACAAGCAGTAGACTTCTTCTTTTTTGCCAAAATGAACTACGAAAGTGAGCCTACTCCTACGAGAAGTGTGGAGAAATGTGTGTCTATGCCACATCTGGACAAGAGCATTCTGAACATCGACACGGGTGGCGAAATACGAACAATTTACAGATGGAATTTGATCTGTGAGGAGCTTCACAAGTTGAAGGAGATTCTTATTCGAAGGAGACTGTCTGAGGATATTAATGGTAACTATATTGCATACAGATCTCTTCTCAAAAACATTCTTATGATTTTTTTAATTTTTAAAATTTATTTTTCAACGACAGTTCCACTTCTGATTGAAACCTGCATTCGCAACTACAGCCCAAGTTTAGACTGTACATTCGGCATATTGAAGGAAGCCTATGGGGAATATTCTTCGAAGGAGCTCGAAGAAGAAGATTCCTTCGAGTCCATCTTGATATTTGTAATAGAATGTGCTCTTTGTCTTCCTCAGTTATTTCCAGGGTCGATCGAGCTTCTCAATGGAGAAAGTTGTACTGAAGTAATAACCCTGTCGAAAGACAAAATAGCTTGTTTGCTAGCGAATGCCTTCTTTTGCACTTTTCCCGACAGAGAAAATGACAGAATGAAGTTCTTGGAGTATCCTCGGATAAATTTTACTGCGTAAAAAATTATTAACCGTTATAAATTTCCAAAATTATCTCTGCAAAAATAATTATTTTAAACATTTATTTTTCATTTGGATAGCTTGTTTGACGACAAAGACAACTTAAGTGGGCCCGGATGGAAGACAAGGCACCGTCAGTCGAAAATCGAGAAGGTGAAATGCTTCCTCAACTACTTTCGTCGAATGAAAGAACGATTCGGGGAGGAGGAGGCCCAGTCTCCACATGTAATCTTTGAGAGAAGATCACTATCTCCGGACGAGATTCCAGAGTGGTCGACAATTACCAAAAATTTTCTCCGACTAAAAATGCACTCTTCCGGGGTAATCGAGGATAGCATTGGAAGTTTGCTGGTCGAATTTGCCAACAAAGATTTGGGTGGGGGAACCCTTGGGAATGGCGCAGCCATGGAAGAAATTCGCTTTTCCTCTTGTCCTGAATTAGTTGTGGGCCAACTCTTCACGAAAATGTTTTATCCTCTGGACTCCCTTCTCGTCCACAAATTTGAGCAGTTTTCCAGTCACTCCGGATATGGATCCACTTTTAAATTCTCCCGAGATTTCTTAGATGCGAGCTGGGAACAAAATCATGTTTGCGCCATGGACGCCAACCATTTTCCTAAGGATTCTGGGCTAATGCAATTCGAGAAAAAGTGGATCGACAGAGAGCTGCACAAGTGTGTGTCCGCCTTCCAGAAGAGTGACATCCTTCCGCAGGAAGATTGTTCGAGAATCGCGAGTGGGAAATGGGGATGTGGAGTATTCAATGGGGACCCCCTCCTCAAGTCTGTCATCCAATGGATGGCAGCCTCCTACTGCGGAAAATCCTTGGATTTGTATACTTTCGGGGATAGGCAACTTGTGGCGGAAATGGGGGCTTTGGAAGAATTTATAAAAGGAAGAAAGTGTTCTATCGGCCAACTTTACAAATGTCTGGTATCATATCGGGGTTATGTACATCGAAGCGGGCCTGTTCATCTTGTAGATTTTTTGAGAGATGCCCTTCAAAATAGAGCGGGTGAAAGAAGCTACAATTCCGAATTGAATGGAGGTGATGATGACGTAGAAATTTCAAAGAGAAAGGGACGACCAAGTTACTATTTTGGAGGGTTTAGAGAGCTCTTTACAACGTTGATGATATTATGTAAGAATTTCTATGAGCAACTCTTGAGAAAGATGGACAATGGGAAGGAATTGTTGTTGAGGTCGACACGGTCGCTTAAAAATTTGTACAAATGCACGGAATCTTATGGAAGCTACAAAAGGCAAAATGTGGATCGGCCTCGTCTCGACTCTTTCCAAACGCAGAATGAAGAGAACAATTGGAATTTTCAAAATCTATTTTTCACCTTTTGGAAATTTCTGCAGAGTTTTATGAGATGGGCTTCGTGGCTAACTTGCTCAATATTTAATTTAATAGGATCAGTCCTCTCCGGAGTTACTTCTTCTTTTAGATGGTTTTACTGTCAAATATTTTATCCAGTTTTGCACATCTTTTGGCAATTGGCATGCCCAGTGCGATGGTTATTCTGGATATGGTCTTTTCCACTTCGATGGTGTTGCGGGAAAATGTATTGTTTTATGAAGAGGCTTGTTTTGAAACGGTATTATTCAGCAGCAAAATTGTTTTGGGATGGGATTGAGTTTATGAAGGGATTGGTGTGGAAAAAAGGGAATGATTCTAGGGAGGACTTTAGTTGTGATGAAGATGATGATGATTAATTTATAATATTCAAATTTGAAAATAGAATGTAAATGCGAAAACGATTTTAGAAATAAAGTGTATTCATGCGAATATTTTATCACATTTCTCAGTATCCAATAATGCATTCAAGCCTGCGCATGAATAGCAAGCAAGCGTGAATTTTCAGTTTTTGATGCGATTTATTTGGGCTTACTTCAATAAACATGACGGATATCAATGTGTCTTATCTCTCCACTTATTTGACATTTCAGAACTCGGCGAATTCATTTCATCTGTCAGGTTCATAAACGCAAACCTTGGGGATTAAGTTGTAAATGTGTAGGCGTTTGTCCATTTTAGTATTTTTTTGTGATTTGGTTTATGCTCATTTTGTATTTAAGTAAGCACATATTGCATTCAAAATATCACGTTTTCAACGACTGGGCGATCTCATAAGTCTCCGCGGCCAGAGCGGCTCCGCATTGTAAAACAAGCTCAAATACTCTGATGGAGAGTGAGGGCCAAAATTCGTTCAATGTTCAAGGACTTTTTTGTGGAACAAACAAAAAATGCAAAAAAATTTATCAGAACAGAGTTGAATAATATATATATGTGTGTGTGTGTTTTTATCAATCACGTACTTGACCATGCATTTCGTTTTGAACACAAGTCAAACGTTTCGGATGTTGATCCGATATTCTCAACTTAAATCAACTTAACCTCTGAATCTGAACTCGTGAAATCCTTTGTATTATGTATTTGATAATAGCAAAAGCTCAACAGAGTCTGCCATAATTCCAGTCTGACTTTGTAGGTTGGAATGAACAGATAAATTTACCCAGCAAAAAATTAATTCTTGTTTCAATTCTACCTCCGAATATGTCAGCCGGGAAGGGGTCCTTTAACCCCAAGCCGGCCCCTAACCTTAAACCTCGGAAACAGTACCAAAGCTTAATTACAAACTCTCAGTACGAAGAAGTGATTTCAACGCTTTCAGACGAGAAAGGAAATTTTCAAAATTATTTCTACTCGCAACCTACTTTCCAATGTGATCAGCAAGATTTTAATAGCTGGCAGAAACATGACGGCGATCATCCTCAATGGCTACCAGCTCAGGTTAACTTTTATTTCATCGTCCCCTGTTAAAGTTGATAAATGTTTAATTGAAATTATAACAATTTTTTTCCTTTTGTATTTCAGGAACCTCGGATAAGAGCGGATGATAAATCTTTGCGTCTGAATGTTGCTTGTGAAGACTACTCGGGTAAGACTTAAGTTTTAGCAGACACTAAACTAAAAGTTTTAAGTTTCAATTTTGCAATTAAATTTGGTCATTTAATAAACATGCTTGATGTCCTCCTCTGAATTTTTAGTTGAAAAATTAACAAATGCCTTGTTTCAAAAACTACAAGCTCAAGCCGGAATACAACATCAGCCCCCTCTTCTCAATCATTTTCATTCATTTCAAACTGGTGAAGGAGTAGTAGATGAGTCACTTCCAACCAATCAAAATTACTACTTAAATCCATGCAACTTTCTTCCTTCAGCTCAACCTGTTTACCAAGGTGGTTACCTTTACTCGTCTCCACCTTCACTTCCACCCCAAGGGTATACGCATTATCCTCAATATGGTCACGAACAAATGTATGGAACACCACCTGAAACACCCCAAATAATCCCACAGGGAAGATCGAAGGTGGTGAAGAAGCAGAACCAAATTTTATTGAAGACAAGTGCAAAGTCGAAGAATTTGAAAACACATTATTCAGAAGCAACGGATTCTGATGAAGAGGTTGAAAAGAACGCGACTCTTGCAAAAAAGAAAATCAATACCAAAGCATCCAAGCCTGAAAGGCAATCTTCAAAGAATAAAAAGTCGTCAAAGATTCGAGCAAAAGATTCAAGTACGGAGCAGGCGTCAGACGAGAAGGAAACCGAAACGGGTAATTCAAAATCATCCGAAGATGACGACGACGACAATCTTCTGCCACTGACAAAAGTGAAGCCTCTCACAAGAAACTCAAATGGAGGTCGAGGTCATCACCACCATCGCAAGAGAACTACCAACCCAAAATCAATTGTAACAAATATTGGACAATTAAGGCAACTTGGAAATTTTATTTCACTAAGGCCTTCCAGAAAAGAATATGCGCTGATCGAGGAATACTTTATAAATGGGTTTTCGCATTTAAATTCGAAGTTTCATATGAAAGTCCACTCGATTTGGGAAATGAATCAGGGTCTGGTCAGGCAGAGACCATCATTGGCATACTCAAATCCTCCTTTGTATCCTCAGCTTTCACCTTTTAATAAATTAACATCTTCAATCATTTCCTCCACGGAGATCCTTCTCTGGTCGAAAACGTCTCAAGAGGCTCTCTCCGCAATCGTGATGGAGAAGGATGGCTGCGCATCCTTTTACGACAGGAGTGTCCGAGCACTTTCCCTTGAACTCGATGAAATCCGACGCTCATTCAGGCAAATCCTACTCTTGAGCTCGGTTTCCATTGAGAAAGTCGAGAGATCCAGGAAAGGATTTCGCTGTTGGCGAACAAGGGAGAAGAGAGGAATGGGACCCAGGCGCGGTTGTGACGCAGTCAAATCTGTGGGAAGGTATATTCCTGATTGGGAGGAAAATAAAGAAATTCTGCATTTTCAGGGGAGGATGGTTGTTCCCAGTGGAAAAACAAGGGAAAACAAACGAACTACTACGTATTCACGTCTTGATTACAATGAATATATTTTGTTTGAAAGGAGGAAGGCGAATGTTATGTATGCCGTAGATGTGGAGATTAACCCAAAAAAGTATTTTCGGGCATGAATAGTAACAATGGCTCAATTAACGAATATATTTCCAATTTACAAAATTTTCAATTTATACAAATTATTTCATTCTATTAGTTAATCTGTGAAATATATAACAATGTTAATACTTATTTAATAAAAACGGATCCAAGCATCCAATCACTTCTTCCTCATTTGCCTTGCTTTCCAAGTCAACAGCATATTTGGCCTCAACCCTCTCCATGTCACGGACGATATATGATTCGTTGTAGTCCAACTCATAATTTCTTGGTTGGTCTCGGAATGCTGGATGGACGAGAGACATGCTGAATATTGCCACTTTCACCAAATCCGGATGCCATTGTAGGTTGTGAAATTGTTGTTGAAACTGAGCCTCGCAATTGGGTTGATTGTATCCTTAATGGAATCCTTGAAGGTCGCTCTTCTTCATGAAGGAGCTGTTCAGGTTTCGGAGTAGAAGGGAGATTTTCCTTATCATCCACATACGGGGTATGTGGGTATTCTTCGAGTAGCTTACTTGAAAGCATTCCTGTACATTGTTGCTTATGACTTCCAACGTCGAACTGTTGATTATGGGCTTGTTGAATAGTTAACCCTTGACTTGCACCGTCATCACCATTGTTTGAAATATATTCCATTATCAATTCCTCTAAAGACGATTGGAGTAGCTGAAGTTGCAATGATGCGAAAATGTCTGAAGTTTGAGCTAAATCCCATGGGTCTTAAAAGTGACAGTTGGTTGACAGTCAGATTTTGACGAATCTGACTTCCGGGTTCGTGGTTACGATGTTTTTGAAGAGGTCCAGGCTGGAAAGAAGTGAAGTCCAGCCGACCCTGGATCTGGCAACCGCCCATATAGCAACAAC
>JAQFZW010003130.1:0-14072 GCA_034687055.1 Heteromurus nitidus
GCGTGCCATTTACGTACGTGTCATCTGACATCAACCGACAAGTTCCCGCATCACATCACTTCAACACAGGGGCTTATGCATCTAGCATAGGCACCATCATATCACCCACCAATACAGTCCTCTACTCTTTTCCGTCAACACACTCCTTTAGTTTCGTAGACTGGATAAGCTTTTTGTTTCTGCTGCTGAGCATTTACGAAACTAAAGGCATATTCAGCCATATTTTCTCCTGGTATTTTATTCTGTTTGGTAACGTTGGTAACTTCTTGAAACACTTACAAGTTCAAGGTAAAATTGGATTTAAAAAACGATTGACTAGTTCAATTTTATATTGAATTCTGACGAATATTTGATTTCAGTTTATGTCATTCATTAAAATACATTTTTGCAAAATGCTGAAGTTAACTTTTTGTCTCATTTGGCCCCGGTTGGAAAATCAATAACCGGAATGGAGTTAAATTGGATACAATGCTTATCTAAAATGTAAGAACCTCATAAATATCAGCAACCTCCGTCCTGGTTTTAGTTATGGATTCTTATGAGATGGTGGTAACACTAATGGTCAACCGTACTACGACCTATCAAGTGCTAGGTTCTCATGAAAGAATTTGATTCGAGGAGGGCAAATAAAGTGGCTTTGGATTCGAGGAACTCGAGTGAAATCAAAGAGTACAACTGAAAAACAATGCTTTAAACAACTTACATATATTTTAGTAGATAAACCATGACAATATGGATGGTTCTGGCAAACCTTTTCTGGCATCATTTAGTATTGATTCTGAATTAGTTCTTTGGACGAACAAGAAGAAGTAATTTTTGATATAGACACAACTAATAATTTATTGCATTTTAGTCAATAATATGAACATATTCCCCTGGGGTTTGAAGCTAGCCTCATTCCGTTCTCTCTATCTTACTTAAATTATGTTTTTGTAAAGTACTTTTTATACAATTTAATTTTGAATATTACATTTAGCTATAGTATATAATCCAATTTACAGAATCAGATATTAATTCCACTTTTATATTGCGTTTTTAATTGTTTCATACATGACACGTATCCCACATTATCCATTCTATTTCTAAATTAAGAAATATTTTAAAATGTAGAGGAATCATAAGATTTACGGTGAAATTTTACTATTTTCCTTTTTGAAAACAGTAAATGTTTCAAATTCACGCCGTACTACTTACGATTAGTGTGGAGCTCACCGCCACATATTCAATTGTCTGGGTAATCTTGCAAAACTTACAATTATTTAATGGTTACAGAATTTTAAATACTGACAAGAGTAACAAAACATTCAACTAATATCCAGTAGAATTTTCATTTTTTTGTGCTTTTTGATCGATATATCCAAATGGAAACCGAACGGGTATACTATACTTCTAGTTTGATTTTGAAGCACCTGGAAATGGAATTACCAGAATAACATCAGATGCCCGTTGAGATATCAAATCGAAATATTCCGCCACGAATCGTTCCCCAATTTCCCAAAAAGGCCCATATGTGAAATCAATCGGCCTCACAGATTTCGCCATTAAAGTATACATTTTTGTTTTAAACTTATTTTTCAACTCAGCTGAAACGTACGACCTTTTCGTCAGTTGTTTATGAATAGTGACCACATCCACACAGAGCCTACACATTCTACTAATTTCTGGGATGAAAATTATTTCCACGAAAACTAAAAGGAAAGTTATAAAGCAAGCTGGAATGTATAAAACATCTGGAAGGTGGCCATAACCTCCGATAAATACCCAAATAGACCCTACCAGCCCCCAGAAAAGGATAGAGAATACCAAATATGTAAACGGACGAAGAACAGGTTTCATAATTGCATAAATTACTCGTAGATTTGTGTAGACTGAAAAGTACAAAGTGAATGTTGGAGTTTTTGTTAAATATTTTGGGATTTCTGTGACGTTATTTAAAATAAGGAGCAGGATTAAACAAGCAAACATTCCCGTTCTGACAAACTCCAAAGTCATCAAAAGTACGGAAATAAATCTAATCAAGAGTGCGGCAATTATTTCAGCTCTCTCCCTGAACAGGGGATTCGTGAGGATAAAATCTTCCAACAGAAAGTAATACACGTCTAGGTTCATAGCGGTTGCAACGACGGCAAAAAACAATGGGAGTGGGATTGTGAAAACTACAATGGAACACATGAGCAAACCATCCATATCAGTATTCTCCTTTTCCTTCGTCAATTCTGGAACAGAAAAAGAGTGAATTCGTTAATAATATATTTTAAAATGAATACATCGAATTCAGTCGAACCTTTCTCCACGGCAGAATGGAGTTTAATCAAAGCATTCATCGATCGAACAAGTGGTCTCAGGTTGCGAAGAATACTGGTCAGTACGACATTGTACGCGATCAAAACTATGCCGACCATTGTTAAAAGGAAAGTATTGAAAAGGGTAAAATCCTCCCGGGGGTGGAGAACCCCATACCAAATGCAAACGAATATGCAAGAAATCCCGCAAACTGCCAAAGAAAATGACATAAGGAAGAAGGGAATGCATTTCGCAAGATGAGTGTTGACGGAGAAACGATCTTCCCTAAAATTGGCCGGCAGTCGCCAAACAAACTGATACAATAAGTTGTGCAACTCGAAAGCGAAGCGTTGGGTTTTCGTAAGCATTTTATGGTACCGAGTGAGTCTACGACTTTTACGAAACTAAAGGAAAAATTAACCTCCTTTGCCAGGGTTGGCTCTGCATTATGGCATATCGACACATTAATGTCAGAAAGTACTTAGCTTTTTCAAATAAAAAATGCAGAATATTCCTACTCAATCTACTTAACGTAGAAACGTTTAAGTAGATTCTGTATCACTTGAGTAGGAAGATTCTACGTCGCTTCCTAAAAATTGAGTACGAACTTTCTACATTTTTTATAAAAATAACTAACCACTTTCTGGATTCTTTTTATTATGAAAGTCAACTAAGCACTTTCTGACATTAAGGTGTCGATATGTTACGTGCAACGTTATGAAACTTGGATTGGCAGACATGCCACAGTTATTCAACTGCAAATGAACGATGTACATTCAATAAATAATTGATGGCTTGATTTTAAAAGTAATTCTAAACTAAACTAAGAGCCATGTTTTTCAACGAAATTGTTTAAATATTTCAGCGAAATATTAGTTTCGTAAACGTAATTGATTGTGCTGGAAAATCAAATGCCCTGTATTTTAATTAAAATTATGTTCCTTATGAATTTTATTAAAACTAGACGTAGACAGCTCGATACAGTTACATACCGTGTTTAGATTCAGGATCGATGTGCATGATGTTTCTAGAAACATAAATCTGTTGCGTTTTTTACGAATCCATGAGTTAATTTTAGAATCCAATACAAAGATATCGTGTATTATACTGCTTAAACAGGCCAACAAACTTAAAAACAGAAGAATGCAAGAGTGCCATATAGATTTTTTGAATGGCCATAGAAAATTATTTTGATTTATATTAAAACCACCAAATTATACGCGGAAGCGTGCTAAATATTTGAGCTGAATATCAATAATTTATACACGTGCAGAGCTGTCATTTGTTCTGATGATGGCGTGTCAGATTTTCTTTACGTGCTCGGGCAAAACTAATTGAAGGTTATATTTTTAAATGCGGTTTGCATCAACCGTGGGCCCACCTGCGCACCCTAAATCATGTATGGTTCAGGCATTTAATTTGTAGACTCGCAGAAAAGAATGAAGGAAACATGCACACATTTCAAATCAGCATACAAAAAAATTTATTTTATGTTATTTACTGGAGCCAGTGTATAAAGTTGAAATTTTGTCAGAACGTAAAAGAGAGAGAAGTAATGTAGACTTGAAAATATAGATTCATGGTGTAATAAACATGAAGGTTTCAGCCATTTTTGCAATTATGCTCACTGCAGCAATCGTATCAGTTTCAATTCCAGGAACGAGTGCGCAGTCAACTTGTATTTGTACAACACAGTTTGACCCTGTGTGTGGCACCAATGGAATGGTCTTCTCAAACAGTTGTAGGTTGGAGTGCGCCAGGAAAGATGATCCAAGTAAGTGTTTGGTTGTGATATTGAAATGAATTCGAATAATAGATCGTATATTTGTAGAAATATGTCTAATCCTCATATGAACAACTGACATTCTGTGGTTCTAACATTTTGATTGTTACATAACGAATTCACAGGCTTAAGAGACGTCGAGTTCAGAAGATGCTTACCATGAGCGAGGATTCATAAAAAACAAGAAAAAAGTGAAACTAAAAACTGATTCTCTGTACTTGTGGCAGTATTTCTAAAATGCTTGAAAAATGGAGCAAACTGAATCTGGAAATAAAATTTAGCGACAAGCTTTAATTACTAATTAATTCCATCTTTTAGCATGTCATTTCAGGGTGTATTCAAATGCATATTACCAGCTTAAAATTCAGGTTTGTGAGATTATTCATAAAGTTAAAAATTAAGTCACCAGGACGTGGTTCTACTTTGTTGGAATAGTTTAATACTCCGCACTGCCAAATTGTGAAATAAATAACAAATTCATAGTGATGTGGTTTATAATACACATGTTTTATGCCGATGTGAAGGTTAGCTACAATTGTACTATTGGGCTGCACTCACATTATTAGATTTCATGAATTGCATTTTTAAGACTGCTATTCCCCGTATTCAGAGTTATGACAATCGACCAGGTGGCTTGTTTGTTAGCAAAAAAAGTCGACGGGTACAATTTTTAATGCTATTTTATCAATTCCAAAAATGTGTCACCACCACACCACATTAATTCAGTGATCACATTTAACTAACGTGGGTGACGCAGTGGAAAAATTATTAAATAACTTATGAGACCATAATGATTTCCAAGTGTTGCTAGCTGAAAATGTGGATTACAAATTAGCTCCAATGAAAAATATTTTTTTCCAGGAACGAGACTCAAATTAATATGACAAAACTGAAGCTCCTATTTTTATCCACGAAGAACTATATAAAAGGTAAGTCCAACTGAAAGGTCGACATCAATATCAACTTTGTGTCAACCAAAAAGTATCCAGAATCAGAATTCAATATGAAGTTCTGTGCTAGTTTGTCAGTCCTGCTCGTAGCTGGAATCTTTTTCACCGTTTCAGTTCCAGGAAGTAGCGCCCAGGCAGATTGTATTTGCACCGCGCAGTTTGACCCATTTTGTAGTCCTTCTGGAACCAGGTTCGGGAATGCTTGCCTCTTGGAATGTGCCAGAAGACAGAATCCAAGTAAGAATTCTAGCTATATTTTCAAAAAATTTAATCAAGGCGACATAAAATAAATTGACATACTTTATGAATGTTGCTCAGTTCTAAGGAATGTCCAGTTCACTAGATGCGGAAGTACACAAACTACAACTCAAAGTAACACACATTTTAATTCTTGCAACAATTTTGAACACGAGCTAAACACTGCTACAATTTTGAACCAAGAATGAATCTTGGTTTGATCGGAATTTTCGGCATTTATCATTTGTCTATTCTTCAATTGCAGGAACAAATAACCAGTCGAACTGCTTCTGCACTTTTCAGTATGACCCCTTGTGTAGCTCTTCTGGGAGGAGGTTCGCCAACAGTTGCCTCTTGGAATGTGCCAGAAGACAAAATCCAAGTAAGAAGTCCAGCCATATTCTCAAATATTAACTAACATGCAGCATATTACAATTGCATTTGATATACAGGTTTAAGGAATGTCGTGTTCACGAGATGCCGAAATTAAGGGATATTTTTAATCCTTTAAAAAATCACCGGACCGCTAATGGAACATACAGAACAACTATTAACTTTCACCTGAAATTATCTTCAAAAGTTACGAAAAATATTATTACATCAATATTGCCTTTTATTTTAGTCAATGAAGTTTTTTGTTGAAACGCCCAGATGTGGATATATTTTAAACAAAATAAAGCATCAGGTATACTCTCATAGAAATTATCCTGACACCAAAAATATTGGAATTTTTATTTGTTTGACATTTTAATTGCTTTGCTGCAGCTGTATTCTCTTGTAATTATGCTCGTCATAATTATATAAATGTGCATATACCGTGGGGTACACATTTTTCAATCTGGTTGGGGATCTACAAACCATAAATCATGGTCTTAGGATCTTAAACATGCGAATATGAATGTGTTTACTCAAGTGTTACAAGAAGTGATATAATGAGTCATTTGGCAAGTGTGTTGTGTTGCTTTACTTGCTTTAAGCCGGATGCAGTAAGTATTTTGTCAGTTAGTAAAACCGCCCGGAGTAGATGAAACGTGACGAGGAATTATAACACACATTTTGGTAAAAATGAAAATGCTTGGAATTTTCCGAGCATTGGTCACAGCAGGAATCCTTTTCGCAGTTTCCGTTGCTGAAACAAGTGCATTTTTCAACTGCATCTGCACAGCACAGTATGACCCGGTTTGTGGCACTAACGGAATGGTCTTCTCAAACAGTTGCAGGTTGGAGTGCGCCAGGAGACTCAATCCAAGTAAGACTTGAAGTGTGAAAATATATACAATTATAAAATAGGCAAAATATAACATACATATCAACATTTGACATTTTTTTTGACAATTTTAACATATTTCGCTCACAACTAATGGATATTTTCAGGTTTGAGAAATGTCCAGTTCCGACGATGTTTTTAGCATGATCAAGAATTTGCCAAGAAAATCGTACAACCAGCTTAAAAATTATGTATTTGAAAGAAAGAAATACCAAACAAAAATTCTACAAAATCATAATTATTATACATTAAATCGACTCAATTTGAAAAATACTATTTTTGCTCTTTGAACACTGGAAGTTGTTTCATTCGCATAGGCAGTCGAGTCATTCAGTCAAACTCTGGGCGGAACAAAACAGAGAAGACTACACTCACGAATTCGCAGTAGTAATGTTTGCCCATATAACTTGCATAAAATATTCGTAAACAACCACAACCTCAGCCTCAATATATTTAAGAACAACATTTGTCCTTCGTTGATGAAATTTCATTTGTGCATGTTTTTGCGTTGGTATAAAAAATGGGTTAACATATTAGACATATCAACCACGTCGACTCAACCTGGAACTTGATGCTTGTGTATAATTTGGGTACGCACCGGCTACAGTGAGAAAACCGGTTCCAGATATCAGCGTGCAAAGAGCATAACATTTTTTGTCTGCTCAGATCTAAAAGTAAATATTTTTGTGAGTATAAACTTAACCAGTTCGTTCTACCTCGACACGTGCTTGTGAATGGCATTGACTCTGTCATCTATGCCCTCTCGCTCCTCACGAAATCACAAGGTTTTTTCCTTAACAAAATAACACTTGACAGTGAGCATGACTTTCTTAAAGAGAATCTTATAAACGAGGAAAATTGCAGCAGAAATTAACACAAAAAGGAGCATCAGTGCAGCGTATACATCTATCAGTCTTCTTTCATACCAAGATTGCTTAATTCCCAATGGCTTGAGGAGAGACATGTCGTTGTTGTCATGTCTCAGAACATACTCCGTCCAGAAGACAGCATTCTCCAGAGGATCTATAGGTCTATCCTTGAACATTTTTGACATTTGTAGCATGTTTGCTTTGTAACTGGGATTTGTCAGAATTTCCTGAATTGCATTTTTCAGCTCGGTCCCATTGAAATTGTCAATGCTGACGATGATTGAGATGCCCAGCTGCTCCAGTCTGTTCGCGTTGTAGTCTTGATCCCCTTCAAAAATATAAAAAATTATGTTTCCTGGAATTTTCAAGTGATTATTTTAGAACAGAAAAAATTTTGGATACCGAAAACTGGAATGTTGATTATAGGAACGGCATAGCATAATGCTTCCTGGCTACTTGGTCGTCCACCTTGGCTAATAAATCCTCTGATTTTAGAATGAGCTGGAGAAATTTGAAAAAATAATAATTAAAAACAGTGAAAAGTTGTAATCTTATAATGAATCTAGCAAATGTCGGACACCTACCTAAAATATCTCTTTGTGGGAACCACTTCCCCATCAAAACATTCTTCGGTGTACCCTCCGGCCTCGGACCATTCCACTTCCAAAGAAACCTCAACTTTGGAAAGGACTCAAAACCTTGAAAGAACTCATTTCTCATTGTCACCGGCATCAACGACACATCAACAGCAGATCCCAAACTGACATACATAAAACCATCTTCCCCACCCTCAACAAATCTCTCCATCTCCTCCGGAAGCTTGTTGATCTCCTTCTTCAAGTACTTTTTGCTACACCACAGCCCCGAGAAGGATTGAATCATTGGAGGGAATGACATTGGGTATTCCTCCACAAAATAATTGTTCAACAAAAGCAAACTCGCATTTCGCTCAAACTCTTCAATTTGTGGAAAATGGGTAAAATTGAGTTTCCTCTTGATCGCTTTATGAACCCCTTCAAAGGAGAGAGCATACTTGTATCTCCAGAGGAGTGTCATTATTGTTGAAGCCATTCTGGAGAAAAATGAAATTTGATTTGGTTTCGGATGGAAGAAAAAGTCTGGCACACTCGAAGTTTCTGGCACAATCCCATTCGGATCGAACATGAATGGCACCATCAACGGAGCAAAGAGGATATGTTTTGCCTGAAATTTGTGCACAAACCCATAACCACACTCACCCATTGCGGAGTCAATTAACACCAAATCATAACTGAGATTTGGTCTCTGGAGCCACTCTTTGATTTCCGGACTGTCGTAAACAGCCTCACAAAATGATTCCACGTTCTGGAATGCTTTGAGAACCCACTGGTTGTAGGTGTGATTGAGTCGAATGTTGATATCAAAGTCGGCCACAAATTCCTTCAAAAGTGGAACTACTTTGGACGGAGTAATCTCCTCGACTTGGGGATGTGAGCCAACTCGTATTCCAGGAATGGGGTAGATGTAAGTCAAGTTGTGCCCTGAATTTGCGAGTTCCTCCGCCAATGGCCATATTGCAGTTCGGTGGCTGGAAGTTGCCATCAAGTGGAAGAAGAGAATGTTGCTGGAGAAGGAGGTTGTGAGTACGCTCACAAGAACCAAAAAGAACAAGAAAGTTTTCGTCATTTTGACGTCTCAATTGGAACTGAATTGAAATTGCTGAGGGAGTGAGGTCGCTCGACAATATGGACATCAACTCACTGACCGTGTTTTAATTCCAACGTTACATATATTCTCTGTAGTCGATGTTAGTACACAAGGAAAATAATATGGTACTTTTCCATGAAAAAATCCATTGGTTTTGGCAGGTGCATTATCTTGATCCATGATACAGCGAAATCCATTCTGAAATAAGATTGGAGCTGAGCGTGAGTGTAGTTTGGTTGGATGTGGCTGCAAACAAAGCAAAAAGCCAGCAGCATAATGTTACGTAATGGAATTGAGGAAAATTATTCACATTGCTTCATTGCTTGACTACTGCACATAGTATGATCGCATGTGAATTTTTTTTTGTTTCGGCGAGAGTACGACAAACTGGTTTGATGTTTTATACGTACGGACACAAGGAAAAACTGACACAACTGCGGCGTAAACAAGATTTTATTCATAAGTATTTCATAACCTTCAAATCTGCAAGACCAAAATGGGTTTTCTGTTTCTGGTTAAAATGCACTCTTTGAGTTGACTTGAGTACGCTGCTCGTCATCATTTAAGGGGAATCTTATAAATATTGTTTCCAGACTCTCCTGATCATTTCCAGGAAATATATACTCCACTCATTTCCATCTCGCTGAATGGTCATAGTTTTTCATATGTTCAGTCCAATCACACGAGTGGTCGGCTACTATTTGTTTGTAAATGAAAACAATTAAGGTTGATCTGGTATACAATTCATGTCATGTAAAAAACATGTGCCGACTGGCGTCCGGCTGCCAGCTATCACAATTTGGTAAATTACAGGAAGTTTTGGGGAAAAGGGCAAAATTTATTTTTCTTTCAAATTTCCTTATCCTGACGTCATCCAAATTAATATATTTACATGCCTTAGGAGTTTTCCAGAGACAAATTCTTTGAACGACTGACTTCCGTACTTCAACAATCTGCATGGGAATTTATTCACCTACAACGTCAACGTGCTGGAAGATAGTGTTATATTTCCAGAAAAATGACACACCCAAAATAATGATGCATGGCTTTTCGTGACCCAAATTCATGTTTTTATAAAAAAATTATATTAGATACTGGTCACTTGACGTTGAGTGGAATACTATAGTAAAGCAGTAATACTTGTTTCAGGGGTCAAAATATGAAGCGAACTCAGACAATAATTTTTCATTGCTTTCGCCTTGGGCAGCACATTGGTGATACTATTTTCCAAAGACACAAAAGAGTACAGCGATAATCCCAACGATTTGTCAAAGGAATTCCTTATTAAAAGTTGTTGGGATTTTTGTTTGGTTTGATTATTTATCGAATAAAAATGCACTTTGAAACCCCTTGATTTGCAAGTAAGAGACGCGTTTCTCGATTTAATTTGAAATCATCATCGGGCTTGATCGAGCTAACGTTATTGAATTTATTATTGTTGATCGAGTATCAGTTGGCTATATTTACATGTGAAACATACTTCACAAACCACTTTAATAATTTAAAATCTAAAACAATTTGAAGTGAAGATTACACCAGTGACGTTACTCTTAACTTAAAATGTACATTTGATAAATATTCGTGTACACATAATAGGCAAGTAAGTGTAAGCTAAATCACATTCATTTTTTGCATAAAAAGAACATATACCCCTAAACAAAAATTCATACGCATCAAGCATTTATTATAAAAAGAAGCATATTCATAAAAGAGTTCCAACAACAGACCTTAAATTTTACCTTTAACACAGAACAACTTTAATATTACCTGAACTCAAATAAATTGTTTATGTTATAATGCGACTAATCGAAGTTAATGTATAACTATTTTACATTCATATGCTTAAATTTTAGAATGACAACTAATAATGTATTGTTTGCATCGTAAAAGTTATCAATGGTTTCATATCAGAAGGAGCACTGAATCATTAAATGACTCAATAAAAATGACCGAATGTACTTCAGCCATTTATATAAAACTCAATTGGGCACATTCTGCTATTTTAATAGAAAATGATTAGCGTCCTATGAAGCCATCGAAATGACATTTCAGGTTTCATTTTAACATGGTTGGAAAAGGATATACGAGAATGAGATCAGTTACCCGTTGTGAAACTAAATCAAAATATTCCGCAACGAATCCATCCCCAGTCCCAATAAGGACCATATTTGAGTGTAATCGGCATTACAGATTTTGCCATTAAATCATGCACTTTTGTTTTTAACTTATTTCCGCTGTCAGAAGTGACGTACGCACGTCTAGTAAGTTGCATATGAATGCTGACCACATTCATACAAAGCACAATCATTCTACTTACTTCCGGAAACAAGAAAATTTCCACACAAAGTACAAGAAGAGTAATAAAGCAAACTGAAAAATAGAAAACATCGGGAATGAGACCATAACCTCCGACAGACATCCAGATGATGACCACCAGTCCCCAGAAAAGGATAAAGAATAAAACATAAGCAAAACTGTGTAGAGCAAATTTCATCATCAAGTTGATCAGTCGTAGTCTTGTGTAGAATGCGAAGAAGCGAGGAAACTTGGTTGTTTCTGCTAAATAGTTTGCGATTCTAGTGTGGTTGTTTAAGACCAGGGCGTAAACTAGACAAGAAAATATTCCCGTTCTTATGAATTCCAGACTGAGCAAATACACGGAAATAAATCTGAACAACAGCGCGGCAATTATTTCCCCTCTCTCCCTGAAGAGTGGATCTGTGAGGAGAAATTCTTCGAAGAAAAAGTGAAACACATCTAAATCAATAATAGTGGTAGTAACGGTGGCATAAACGAGTGACAATGGTAGAGTGAAAACGACAATGGAGCACATGAACAAACCGTCTGCGTCGATTCCCCCTCTTTCCTTTGTCGCTTCTGGAACAGAAAAGCGAATGACTGCGTTATATATTTTAATTGACTAAATTAAAACAGTTAGAATTTTAATACGACAGAGAACCTTTTTTCTCCGACTCATTTCATTTAGTCGAACCAACTCGTTTATGGATTCAATAAATGGCACAAGGTTGAGAAGATGAATGATGAGTACAGCATTGTATCCTACAGCCATTGCACTACTGATCATAAATATCAAGACATGTCCAACTGTAAAATCGTGTTTAAGGTAGAGGATCCCATTCCAAATGCACATGAATATGGCCATAATTCCGAAACATGCCAAAACGACGGACATTAGAACAAATGGAAAACATTTCCAAAGCAGAGTGTTAAGGGAATCCCACTACCATACCATAGAGTATCATAAAGATTACATGCATCCAGGTTGTGACGGGGCTATTTGGTAAAATTGTGCGAACCGACTTACGTTGAAAACTGTGATGAATTTCAAAAAAACGATCGATACAAATTGTAGGTAATTAAATTTTCTACAATTTGTATCGTTCGTTTTTTTGAAATCCGCAATAGTTTTTACGTCAAGTCGCTCGAAAGTTACCATTAACGAAAGCCCACCAAACTTTGTTGCACTACAGATTTATTGCTTGGGTTGGTTTGGATTTTATGTACAATTTTTCTAGGCCTTGATATACGTAATGATATAAGTGATATACAAAGAACATTGAATGGTATGCTAAACATAAGTTTTGATTTTGAGATATACTCGCCTTAATATACAGAAAACCCGCTTTCCAAAGGTATAACTCTTCACAAAGGTTCGATATTCGTCTTCTGGGAAACTTGCTTCTTACATCAAGTCTCCCGATATGTAGCTCATGTAAGACTGCATTATTGTTGGAATTGCTTAAAAAATTATCAATCAATCTTGCAAGCACACGTGGATTAAATGAAAGTTATAAAACTATTTGAAAAAATGTAATGGCCAAACATTCTGTTTCGGGTTTCCTGTGTTCAAAACTTAATACAGCGAATGATATTAAAAGTAAAGTTACAGGTGTCCTCCTTCGACTTGGAAAGTTTGTCCAGGGCTGATATACATAAGGCGTCAAGACAGCATTCAACGGTATGATACTCGTCTTAACATACAGAAAACACACTTGCCAAAGGTATTTATCTTCAAATATCACATGTAATGGTTGGTACATTTGATAACTCTTCAAAAAGGTTCGATATTCGTCTTCTGGGAAACTATAAGCTTCTTACATCAAGTCTCACGATATGAAGCTCGTGTAAGACTCCATAATTTTTAGAATTGCATAAAAAATAATCAATAACTCTTGCAAGCACACGTGGATGAAATGAAAGTTATAAAACTATTTGAACAAATGTCATAGCCAAACATTCTGCTTCGGGTTTCCTCTCTTCAAAACTTAATACAGCGAATGATATCAAAAGTAAAGTTACAGTTGTCCTCCTTCGACTTGAAAAGTTTGTCGGGGGCTGATATACATAAGGCCTCAAGACAGCATTCAACGGTATGCAATTCCTTCTGCTATTGATATACTCGTCTTAATATACAGAAAACCCGCTTACCAAATGTATTTATCTTCAAATATCACATGTAATGGTTGATGCATTTTATGACTCTTCAAAAAGGTTCGATATTCGTCTTCTGGGAAACTAGCTTCTTACATCAAGTCTCCCGACATGAAGCTCATGTAAGACTGCATTATTGTTAGAATTGCTTAAAAAATTATCAATAATTCTTGCAAGCACAAGTGGAGGAAATGAAAGTTATAAAACCTTTCCAACATTGATAAAAATAAAACCACAAGAAAACATTGGATGGTATGCAAAAAAGCTAAAATCAATTTACTGGTAGTACGCTTATCATAGCTAATTATCTTCAAATACCGTACGTATTAGATGATACATTGTATAAGGCATAGGTTTGTTCTCTGGAAACCCCACTTCTTAAATCTCCCCAAATGGAGCTCATGTAAGACTTCTTCTTCCAAATTTCTTTGTTACCTAAATTATTAAAATTATTTGAGAAAACGTCATTGTGGTGTTAAGGGTTGAGCCTAGACTGCTTAACTGACTTAACACTTGTTAAATAAAAGGTCAAAGGACACAGGACT
>JAQFZW010003131.1:0-14062 GCA_034687055.1 Heteromurus nitidus
TGTGCATGCATGCCTCAAAATTCCTCCGTTTTTTCTCGTCGCTGCTGCTGACTCCTTAAAAAACTTTTTTTTAGAAGTTGCTGCGTATTCCCCACACCCGCACCCAATATGTTTTCTCTTTTTTATCTCTCATTTTTATGCGGTCTCGTCCTCTCTTTTTTCTAATTACACGAAACAAGCCACACACATTACTTTTTAACGGAGTTGCATGTTGTTGTGCACATGCACACACACGCATGTCACCATCACCATCATCATCCTCTTTACTTTTTTAAAAGAAAAAAGTTTCAACTGTGAAAAGAGAGTTGATGATTGTGAGCACTCAACTCACTACGCTCAACTGATGCTCCATGCTCAACGCTCTCTCAGGTTTCCAACAGCTGCGCCGAACCGAATCCAAGACGAACAAGGGAAAAATCGTTGGAGTGATTACTCTGAAAACGTTTGGAAACTTTTGTAAAAAAAGGAAGAAGAAAATGTATGTGGTGCACACATTCAACATTTTCACCCAAAAATATATATTCTGTTTTGAAGGAATAAAACTTGTATCGACCCACGTCCCGTCACCCATCTTCCCCCCGAAAAAATTACGTAGATTCAGAGTCTACTCGACTCTTCCTAGAAAAAAATATGTGAGAGATAAAAAACATGCCGCAGAAAAAGAGAGCATCCAGTCGTAAAAAACAAGAGAGAGAGAGAGGGAGAGAGAAGAGGAAAATATGTGTGTTTCTCTGCGTAAATATTCGTTTTCTGTGAATAAATCCGGAACATTACATAACATAACATAAAACTTGTGTACAATATTTCTCTTTGGAAAAAAGAGAGCAAAAAATGTATGGATGCATCCACATCCACAATCCATACAAGTTGCTTTTTTTTTGCTTTTTTGCCTATGGCACCACCGCCATCGTCGTCGTCGCATCTTGATTTGCAATATCAAATACTGAAATGCCACTTTTTTAAGAGAAAAAACTCATTTTCCCATGTTTCATACTGTTGTGCACATGAGTCCTCTCGGCCCCATGTCCCCGAGTCTACAGAGAAGCAGAGCGGAGGTATGCATATGGAATTTAGAGGTTGGAGAATTGGAGAACGAAAATTATGGAATGGTGCAGCACTCGCTCCCAAACATCACCAACCCATTTTTTCTCCACTCACACAAAATATATCGATGTAACCGTCTGTCTTCTCTTTGGAGAAGAATAAAAGTATTTCGAGTTAGGTGTGCACATGCGAATGTGATTGGAAAGTGGAGATTTCAGAATGAAAGATATGAACTTGAGAAATTTAAGAATATTATAAGAAGCGCGTATCTCGCGTAACACATCCAAATCCAAGCTGTTACACACTCTTTGATTTTCGGAGAGAGAGAGAAAACAAGTTTATTGGGCTCATCCTTTGTGTTGTCATGGAAATGGAGAACTTATTATCTTAGGATAAATATACGCATAAACATTTTGTCAAAACTTGGTAATAACTTAACTATATTTTTTGTTTTTTTTTCAGAATTCGACGACAGACTTCCTTTCGTGTGGCCCGGTTGTTTTGTGTTTTGTTTAACAAAAATGTGATGATGTTGGGGAAGTTTGTATGTTGAAACTGGAAGGAAAGGAGGAGAGAAAAAGCAGTGTTATTTGACGCGTGTTCACGCGCCAGAAAATGCATCTTGTGAACCCTGACCCATCTCCAACTCCCCCTTAACACGAAATCAAGATAAAAAAATAGAAATCTAATTGTTGGATAAGTGGTTGAGGACGATACCAGCACGACGACCTCGTGGAGAATGAGAGGTAAGATATTATTCAACACATTTTATTTTTAGAGGGTTAATTCATACGAAATGTTATTAGATCATCAAGTTGAAAATGTTATCAGATTATTTTTGAGAGAGACAAGTATTAAGAAGTGGAAGTGAGTATAAACTCGAGAATGTATATTTTTTATTGCCTCGGCAATTTCAACTTCGAGATGACTTCCAATGAATAATTTTTTTGAAGGGAGAAAAAAATTGTTTTGCAAGAGGCAAAAAATGAATGACTCTTGTTAGATGTCGTCTGAAATATGGGGCAATAAAAAGCACACGGAGAGGAGATGTGTGTGTGTGATGTGATGGAAGTGAGTGAGAATTGAGAGAATATTAAAAGTCATAAAAATGCCTTCTCTCCAAACTGGCCACTAATTTTTTAAATGACTCACTCAATCCCACTCCTTTTTTATTGCCCTTGTGCCGACGTCGTCGTCATCCTCCACCTTATCTGGAAAATTGAAGAAATTTAAAAAGGAACACTGTAACAATTTAATTAGATTTTTTCTTGTCCCGTCATCGCCATCCACCACAACCAAAATTCTTCGTCAAACCTCAAACCCTTCTCATCTCAAGTTAATAAAAAATATGATATTATTGAGTTGTTGAAACTTTAAAAAAGGATTCATAAAAATGTATTTTTCTATATTGTCATCCATCGTAAAAAATATAAGTTCTTCTTTTTTTTAAAAAAAAGGGTTAAAGCGAAAGCCAAGTTTGGTGAAATGGATTTTTTTGCGGTGGAATGGAAATGATGCTTGCTGAATAAAATTGGAATCTTTATCTTCGTGTTTTGTTGTCTTCATCTTGGAAGGAATGAAGGAAAAGGGAAGAGTTGAAGGAGAAAAAAAGGGTCAAATCATAAATTTTTATGACATGACTTCGTCTCCTCGTGTGTCCCCCTCTCTCCCCATTCTCATGTTGATCGAACAAGTTTTATGCACATGTGTCCTCGTCCTAGTCGACAAAGGTATAAAAATATGTATCTCAGTCCTCCACCCATTTTTATATATTTTTCGAAGAAAATGGAAATATGAGGAGGAGGAGGAGGAGAGGAGATGATGATCTTGCAGATGAAGAATGATGGGGAAAAATTATATCTCTCTCGTAAACTCTGTCGCGGAGTCATCGTCAATGATGATCAAGCATGCTACCTAATATTATCCCTTTTTTATACGACAAGTCGAAAATGATATTTTTTGGGGAAATTCCTCGGCAGAGTTCTCGAGAAAATGATGATGATGAGGAGGAGGCTGAGAAGGAGGATGACTCGATATTGACTGCCTGCTTTTAATAGCTTCTATATTGCTTTATATTTCCTCTTTGTGAGTGGAGAGAGATGGAGCGGAGGAAATCAACTCTCATTTTCACTTTCCGCTTTAAAATCATAACTGGATAATGTCCAGCCAAATGACTCGAGAGAATACATTAAACACACTCGTTTATGCATTCACAAAAAAATTGGATGCTACAGTCGAAATTCCAACTAAATTGCCAGCGCTTCTAATAGTTTCGTTTTTACTCAACCGTTCTTTCTGGATAAAAAATATTGGGGAGAATGGATCCAACCAACCAAGTGTATATTTTTTTCTGGAGAAATAATAAAAAACAGATTTTGGATTGGAAGCAAGTTTACAATTTCTACGCATCTACTTAGTCTTCGTCTTCCATTTTCTGCGAGGCAAATAAGGAATATATTTTCGCATTCGCATTGAAAAAACTTTTTGTGGGTTGAAGATGGCGATATATGGCAATGACGAGGAAAAAACTTTTTTCTGGGCCAGTTTCTTTTGGAAATTGGTTATTTTTAAGACTTTTGCTCCTTTTGGCTCTCGTCTCACATCCCATCGCCCATTGAAATAAGGAGAAAATTGAAGACAAAAAGTTAGCCACTTCTCCGTTTCCTCTCTTCCATTTTCTTGGCAAATTCGTTGGCATAATTTTTTTGTGGGATGCAAAGCACGTGCAAAGATCAGACATGCAGTTTTTTCTTGGAAAGTCTCTTCTGGAGAGTCATAACATAACCCACTTTTTCCAAACGTATTCTTACTTTGGTCAGATGACGAATATTTTTAGTTTTGGAATGGTCGAGCTAGTTCTCAAAATTCAAATCACTTTAAAATAAAAAAGCTGCAGTGTTTGTCATTCATTTTGTGAAATGCAAATTAGTGTTTTCTCCAGAGTGCGAATGAGCACTGATTAAAAGGGAGCATTGTCGAAAACTGATCAAGTTACAAGTGGGCGCAGCGCACTTATGCAGGCCCCAGTGTCGACAAGTTGGCACGTGGCGAAAAGCTTTTTCAAAGTCAGCATCTGGATTTCTGGAATTCTCCAAAGGCTGCTGGTGAGAACCCTACATTCTCTCTCTCTCTCATAGATTTCCAATCATAATCATTTCCCCATTTTCCTCTCATTCTCCAGTCGGAATCCTGGAAGAGAGCAACAACTGGAGAGGAGATTTTTTGACTTTGTCATCTGTGTGCAACATATTTTTTAAAACCCTTTTTATGCCATTCTCTCCAATTGAGAATAAACCGAATGAATCCCTCATTATCATCCAATATCCCTTTCCTCTGTTTCCTCTGGATAAAAATATGAAAAAGGGGAGAAAAAATGAGGATGACATGACGATGCTCTCATTTTTTTAAGCTGTTGCGTCCTCCGTCCTCCGTTATTGCATATTGCATACTGGAGCAAGTGGAAAATAAAAAAGGCACACGCGTCCTCAGGATTTGCTCATCATCAAAGATCACAAAAAGGGGACGAATGTATTATTCTTGTCTGGATCACATTATTTGATTCCTTATTTTTGTTCGTTGAATACATGCCGACTCCCGAGCGATATATATTTTGGTGACTCTCTTCAACAGTCACAAGTGGCTCAACAATAAATATTTTGAGAATAGTGGAAAACGCATTTGGCATTGACTCCACTCCTTCTCACTTCCATTTCACAATTGTTAAAAAGGGAGCAGCGAATGATCCTACTTTCGAATCAGAAAGCACCCTTCTCATCTCTCTTTTTTATTACTCTTTATGTCCAGAACTATTCTGCTGACTGGAACAGTTTAGATTTAATCATTTTTTCCCTCTCTTTCTCTCTCTCTCTTGCTTTTGCTTGCGAATGGAACATATTATTATTTGGAAAGATTTGTGAGTGATTATTCGTGGAGAGAGATTGGAAAATAGGGAAGAGGGCAAAAAAGATGATAGAATTCATCTCGTCATTCTTGCAAAGATAATATTCCCAGTGGCCTTCTTGGCTGGAGTAGTGCGTCAGTGAAAATAAATATGAAGGATGAATGGGAGTGCGACGCCACTCAAACTTGGAGTCACTTCCAAAAAAACTAGCTTCGACTTTGGAAGGGGAAACAAACGCAAAGTCTCTCTCTCTCTCTGTCTTTCCTATTTTATATGAGTCACTCATATTATGACGGAGGATATCATATTATGCCTGCGATCACTCTGAAATAATAATAAAAAAATATTGTGAAGATGCTTGCATTTTGTAAGACGAGAAGACATTATTTCTCCATCTCTTGTTCTGAGAGATTTATTTTCTTGACCTTTTCATCGGTGCCGTCAACTCGAATCAGAGGAGAGGGACTCAACATGTTCAAATAGATCGAGCTGACTTTTTCCCTTTTCTTAAGTCAAGTAAAAGCTCTCCTCGTCTTCCTCTTGACATTTTATCCATGTTGGCTCCAGGGCAACGAACCAGACTAACAAAAAAAGAAAGAAAGTGTATCCAAAAATGGACGTGGATTTTTATAGAAGAAATTTGAGAAGGGAGAATTGCATTGTTTGTAATGTTTTCCTGAACTTTTTCCTCCTCTTCTTCCAAATATATTTTTTATTGATGGGGTCTAGGTCGTCACAAGACAGTAATACATTTTCCATGGAGAAAACAAGAAGGGAGAGAGAGCGAGTGAGAGAGAGAATTGAAGGTGAAAGTGAAGTTGGAAGTTGGGGGCGGTGGAGGAGAAGAAGAAGGTAACACGATAACAAGAGTTGACCTCTCACTTCACTCTTCACTTGACTGATGATCACTCCATCTTTTCACCAAAGAAAAGAAGAAAAGAGAACCTTTTAACTGCTCTTTTTTTAAGAGAAAAAAATATATTCGAAGTCGATTACCATTTTTGTCGATGAATAAAAGGAGATGGTGGCGCAAGCTCTCTCGCTCCCTTATTATCATTCATAACGCAAGGGAAAAAGGCACGCACGAAGTGATCTAATGAAAGAATATTGATCCTGAGAGAGAGACGCGCTTTTTTTCTCTTTTCCAAAAAAAAATTATCTCCTTCGGCTGATCCGTGGGACGATGTCTGGTTAATTTCACGTCTCACCTCATTTCCTCCCCAAATCTCGTGATGATCATCATCACAGCTCCGAAAAAGCTGATATTTTGCGTGTGCGTTTCCCACCCGCTGCGATCCATTCGTGTTCTCAGTGCGGAACACGTTTTGCATTGATTAAAGAGATTAAAAGTGGATTTCGTTTGCTGGAACAAAATAAAAGCCTATTTTATACTTTCCCTTCTCCAATCAAATATATTATTTTCCCCGTTTTGATTTCTTGTGGCTTTCCAATCCAATCGGATTACAACTTACAAACCTATTCTCTCAAAAAAAATATTCGAGCGAATTGTTCTCATTTTGGTAAAGTGAAGGACAAGCTGTCGCTTTATCTCTGTCCACGTCCACAATAAAATGTATGTAAATATTGGCCGTCGAATGTAAAGTAGATGAATTGCAGTTGCATCCGCATCCACATCTGAATGCATGCACTCAGCTCATCTCCCATTCTCCATCTTCTCGAGTGAACAAGGGCCCCTTGGATTGGAGCAGGATAATATTTCATGAGATTAAAGCTGAACGGGAGAGGAGCTGTGCAACATCCTTCACTGGATTAAATTGTTCATATCATTCTCCTCTTCTCTCCCTTTTTCTCGATTTTGGATGAGAGAGACTTGACTGGACTGGGCTGGGCTGCTCACGCTGAACATGTGTAATATGACGGCTGATGATGTTTCTCGAGAAAGAAAAGTGCATAAATATATGAGTGTGGCCTTCTTTTTCCTGTTTGGTCCCTACAAATTTTTATTGATCCAATGATTCGAATGCGAGGATGATTCGGGTTTCCCCTCCTTCGCCGAGAGAAAAACACATTCATCAGCTCATGGAGCTTCGTAATATTCTCCATTCTCCATCTGGAAGAGGGCATAGAGATGGATTAAGTGAAACCCAGCTGATGACTCGGATCGGAACATGATGATTCATGCAATTCATCCTCTCCTCATGTGTCCCCCGTCCCCATCGAAACACATTCAAAACTTTTTCTCTTCAATCTTTTCTGATTAGCCACGCCGGAGTATCACACAAAATCACAATTTATTCCACAAGTTATTGTCTCGATCGCAAACAATAAAAGTAACTTATTTTTCCTTGCTAAAATCATAAATACGATTACATTTATAAATGGCTTCTTCCTTGTCTCCACGGCAACACGCAACTCTGAGAAGGTATAGCGCTCTCTGGTATTTGAGGGAAATAATGGAAAGTAGGCCACAACAAAAAATATATATATTTCCTTGAGAATCACTAAGGTTTCCACTTCCAGCCAGGTGATGGGAATATTTCCGGAGGAGTGCAGATGGGCGAAGGAGGCGAAACAGTGGCACAGTGTGCAGTCCCTTCTCTTTCTCTCCCAAACAATTTATCATCGGAATTGGATAAAGGAAAAAAGAGAACAAGTTGGATTTGGATATATATTTTTGGAATGGAGAAAGCAAAGAGAGAGAGAGAGCGACTCTCTGATCATCATCACATCACCATCTCACATTTATTGTCATCTGAAGTGAAGAAGAAACAAGAAGATATTGTATGCATGGATTTCCTTGTCTCTCGCCCACCTTTTCCAAGACTGCGATACCACTACCTACCGCCGGTCTATCTATATTTATCTTGTCCATAATGAACGACGTTGAATGGGAAACAAGAGGGAAAAAAGTTATTTCTTTTCTGCAGAAAAAACTTTCATTTTCTCCACAGCAACTTGAGTAATGATGGACAAAGGGAGGAAGACATTGGAGACGAGAAAAACCTTTCTTTTTTCGCTTCTCTCTCTCCAGCCTGGCCTGGAGAAAGAGAGTGGAGTCTTGTCAGACAAGACATTAATCATAAGAGTGTGTGTGTGGAAGAGAGAGAGAA
Organism: Heteromurus nitidus; assembly: GCA_034687055.1. Lineage (NCBI taxonomy): Eukaryota > Metazoa > Arthropoda > Collembola > Entomobryomorpha > Entomobryidae > Heteromurus > Heteromurus nitidus. Next base: position 8,017 of record JAQFZW010003131.1, read on the forward strand.
GGAGCTTGATGCACACACGACACAAAAACGAGGAGAGAGAGAGAGAGAATACGTAAAAAATATAATATAAAAAATGCGAAGGGGAAAAAGTGAAAAGCTCAGCTTCTCCATTCCACTTTTCCACGCTCCACAAGAATTCTTTCAGCTGCTCAGGGTATACACTCTCCCACTTTACTTTTCATGTGGATATGATGAGTAAGCAAAAAAGAAAAGAAGAAAAAAACTTTTGCAACCAACTTGTTTTCTCCTCAATTTTTTTTGATAGAGTCGCACATTTTTTAAAGCGGAGAGGGGAAATTTTGAAGCGATTATATTTTTGAGAATTGAGGAGAAAAGAGGAGAGAATAGAAAAATATAATTCTCTCTGTTCATTTCATGGTTGAGCAGCAAGCATGAAATGGAATATTGTCTACGTTTTAAAAAATAACTTGACTTTTTTAATTTCCAAGGGAACGCCAAAATCTGGAGCGAGAACTTAAAAAAATAGACAAAAAGAAGCTGTTTTTCTGGAGTAAAAAATATGGTGTATAGTCAAGCATGTGTGTGTTGGGTTATTTTTTGTCAACTCAGGCAATGGATACTTTATGTTTTTTTCTGGAGGAAATGAAAAACTCTCCGAGTCAATCCCCATATTCCCTCGCTCAATCTCTGACTTGTCCAACGAGACAAGGAGAGAGGAAAGTGAAGACGAGCGAAAGCTGCGACAAAATAACGTGTCTCTGAAAAAAATATCTGTGCACACAACACTATTCCAACTTTTTTCTCCTTCTCCACGAAACTCCAGATTCAGATCCAGGGCTTCGTCTAGAAACAAGAGAGAGAGAGAGGGAAACAATCTTGGAAAATTTAATTGAGAGTTCTCACCAAGGACCGCTCACATTTCCATTTTACAATTACCCACGTTTACGTCACACATTCCCCTTTAGCCCAAAGCTGAAAGAGAGAGTCCAGTAGGAGGTCTGGATAAAAAAGCAACTTCTCCCGAGAAAGAAATCCTTGTGCTTCTTTCTGCCCTCGCATAAACAGTAAACACACGTGTGTTTTTATATATTTTTTAAAGTGAGGACGAGCCGAGTATTGAGCGAGTTGGACCACGCCTTGTATTTTTTCGATGTAAAAAAGCCAGTTTCACAAGACCTCTCTCTCTTTCTCTTTCTCCCTTGCTCCCATTCACTTCCGCTCAACGCATATCCCACTTTTCTCCAGCTCGATACGAAAGTAATACTAGAGGAAAACATGCTCTCTCTCTCTCTCTCTCTCTCTCCAGGATATATTCTGGGTGAGTCGAGTTGTAGAGAGAAAGCAAGGAAAAAAATAAATTGTGAAATGTGTGTATGCGTAAAAAAACGGGGGCAAGAGTGCCGATACGCGGATGGCGTTATATTTTTTGCGAAAATTTCACGTTCCATTCTGGCCTCGTATTCGGTTTCCTGCTTGAGCATTACCACTCCAAGTCTCTGGTCTCGTTTCGTTCATATTATTGCATTTCCTTAGTGGCCCTATAATCGTGGCCTTGTTTGTCTTCTCTTCCTTTGGTCCAGTCCAGCAAAGAGAAAAAAGTCGAGTCGAGCTGGAGAAAAGGGGAAAAGAGGGATAATAATAATAATGAGGAGGCGGAGGATAGATTCCATTGTGAAATAGCTTTTCCAGCCAAGAAGAGAGAGAGGGAGAGAGTTAAGTTTTCTTCTTCTCCTCCATGAAAATTTTTTCGTCTCCACCACTCCACATACTTTCTCTCTTGCCCTTCTGGAGAGCTGGAGCTGGAGTTGAGTGAAGTGAGAAGGAGGAGGAGGAGGAGAAAGGATAGAAAATCGTGCCGTGCTCATACTCTTGCATGAATGTGCGGAAAGTGGAGATGGGATGCGATGGACGTTAGGCAAGAGGAGAACATGAGCTGAATGACTGATGTGGCAGAGAGAGAGAGAGAGAGAGAGAGAGAGAGAGAGAGAGAAGAGGAGAAGCAGGTCTGGAGAGAAGTGTTGCTGGAGAGAAGGGAAATTGTAGGCCATACATTCAAAGGAGACATGCAGAAAGAGAAGAGAGAAAAATCGTCGAATTACGTGTCCTTTTTTGCAATAATGTTCAGGAAAGAGGAAAAATGTTTTCTAGCGAAGGGAAGAAGAAGCGAAAGTATTAGCGACTTTCGATCGGGGAAAAGGCACTCGCACACGCGAGCTTAAATGTACTTATACTTACTTCCATGTGTTACTCAAGTTTTTATTTTTTTCTGTAAAAAAAGTTAACATGAAATTCAACTTTCCCGCCCCAATATTTTTCATCGATTGAGAATTTTTTTGTTTAATCTTGAGCTTGAATGCCCACTGGGAAGATTAGAGGAGGAAGCGAGGGAAAATTTCAATTTGAAATACGTTTTTGAAAATACATTTTTGGTGGGAAATAAAAAGGACGATGAGGCGGTGGAGCATGGTTGTTTCAAATCCAGATACTTTTCTTAAATCCTGTTTCTTGAAGAAGGGTGTTGAGTGGAAATTGGCGTGACACAAGCGAAGAAGAATTTCTCATTCTCGTCGGAACACATAAAGCAGCACGCTATCACATTTGAGGATCACCTCTTTCCCCCTCCACTCCACTTCCTCCCAACTCTCCTCTCCTCCTCTCGAAGGTGCAAGTATTTTTAAAGACTCTTCCGTCACTTCACTTAACTTGCATGTCGTCATGTGTGAATGAAGCTCATTAAAAAAGGGACTCTTCTCCTCTCCTCTTCTTCACCATTCGCACCATTCTCAGCTTCTAGATTTGGAGGAGTAAATTTTTTTTGGAGGGAAATGGGAATAGTATGCATAAAAATGTGTGTTCTCTGAGGGTTTATACGTGTGTGCACGACTCTCTCCTGGAATGGATCCTTTTGTCGTTGTCATTGTCATCGTGAAAAAGTGTGATTGCCATCACCATTACGAGTCATTAGTTCATGGGACCTCTCGCTCTTCCTCTTCTCTCCAGACCTTTTTTATGCTTCTCATTTCATTTCCCTTTTTCTCTTCCCTTCTTTGATTTACTTACTCTCTCTCTCTCTGCCTCTCTCCCTGTCTCTCTCTCTCCTTTTGCATATCACATCACATATCGCGTATCTCCGAAATGGGATCCATTCCCAGAGCCTATTTCCTCCGTTCACCAGTTTTTTTTGTGTGTGTCTCCGTCTGTGAATGCGATGTTGGATGTGAGTTGTCCCCTTTTTTCACAAAGCGCAATTCTCCACGTTCTCCCAAATGTTTTCTCGCTTGCTGCAGTGCAGTCAAACTTGGAGAGAGAGAGAGAGAGAGAGAGGAGAGCAAGAGAAAAAAAGTAATTGATCGTGACAATGTCACATACGAATTACCATGTACATCATTCTCATTTTCCTCTCCTTTCCCACACCGCGCTCGCTCCAGTAATAAACTCTGACTTTACTCCCTTTTCCACCAGAAAATTGTACAACAGCCCATTATTATTATTCCCCTTTAATTATCCCGCACATTGTTACCAAGCGCATTACATCTCTTTCTCTCTCTCTCGCTCTCTCTCTCTCTCTCGCACTCACTCTTGCTCCCGATTTCCACAGTCTTTTCTCTGGAATTGCACCACATCTCCATCACATCATTGTCTCTCTTCTTCTCAAATTCTCCCGGAGTGACTCACTCACGACGAGCGCCTTTTTCTGAGGAGGAAAACAGGTCACAAAAACACATCAACAGAGAGGCGAGAGAGAGAGAGAAGAGAACACGTTCTCAACATGTTTCTTTGTAATGTAACTTGAGAGAAATACCATCTCTCTCTCGCTCCTCTCTCCCATGCCACTTGTCAAGTCGCTCTTTAATTACATCTGCTCTCCTTTTTTAACTTGGGAAAATGTTGCGACATGATTTTTTTATAAATCGTATTGAATTACTCAAAACAATATAAAAATATATTCCCTGGATTTTTCCATGAAATAAAATAAAATGCTCTGTTTTAACAAATTGAGGGAGGGAGGCTTGCGCACTCGTGTCGTCCGTCCCAGCCCCAGTCTTTGAAATGGGATCAGAGGTCATGTGGCACGTGTTGCGTCACGTGTGCCTCTCTCTGTCCCTCCGTTACGTAACCTTCCCCCTTGAAAAGTAGAAAGTAAACAGAAAGAGAGAGAGAAAGAGAGAGAGAGTGAAGTAGTGAGCCTTTGTGCGTGCAAAAACGAGTAGAATAATGAGATCCCTTATTCCTCCTCGCATTATTATTATTATAAATCAGTGCTTTTAGCCGAAAAGGGAAGCCATTAGTGAAATCTCATGTTTCACAAAATGTTACTCTCTCTCTCCCTTCTCTCCTCCGTTTCGCCAATCATCAGACATGAAAATGAAGGCTATGCTCCTCCGCTCATTAGAGTGTTCGCGGGACCCTTTTGTCATCGTCGTGTGCATGTGTCATATTTTGTTACAATTTTTCCCAACGCTCGCTCTCTCTCTCTCTCGCCTTCATTAAGAATAGGCGTGTCTGACGACGACGACGAGCCTGAGCAGCAAAAATTTCTCTCCGTGTTTCCTCAGCTGGAGTAAATGGTGGAATAATGGTGGGATAATTAGAGTCGACCTGTGCGTACGCTGATGGTGATGATGATGATGACGACGATGATGATGGTGGTGATATATGATCCACAAAAAGGTTACCGTCTTTCCATCCCAAATATACATTCATTTCATATTTTTTGCTTTGTTGGCATTTTCCTTCTCGTCGTCATCATCATCAACATCATCGTCGTCGTCATATCGGATCATGATCCTGATCAACTCAGCTTTTTTTGGCTCGTGCACACCGACACCACCGAGCAGCTCATCTATCATCGCACATTTTCCCTTGAAAATGATGATGATGATCATCATGTCGGAGAGAGGATGCACGTTTTCGCCAGTTACACTTTCACGCTCCTCTTCCTTATTTCCTGCAAAGTGTGCACAACTCTAATTAAATCTGGGGAAAAAAGTGACATCAAAATTGTGGAAAATAAACTCACTTTTTCTCCTTCCTCCGAACATAAGCTTCTTCTCCATACTTTTGCAAAAAAAATACTTCTTCTTCGCTTATTTCCCTGAGCTCAGCATAAAAAAAGAGAGAAAAAGAATATATATTTTCCACCGAGGTTTTGTGCTGAAACTGTGAAAATGTGACTGGAAAGGGAGACGAGGGAGTTGGTAGTTGGTGATATGTTGACAACGTGCTACCGTAGTTACAATTTTCTCTCTTTTCCTGTGGACGACTACTGGAGGGATGGGTTCAGCCGAGATCCTCAGTCACATAGTCACTCACTCACTCACTCATTTTTCCTCAAAGAGAGAAGAGAGAGAAGAGTGTGCACGTGCACGCGGACATGAACTCGCCGACTTTTTTCCCGAGGAGAGGGCTGGAGAGAAAAGATAGATCTTCGCTCCAGAATCCCACAAAAAAGCGTATGATAAAAGGAGAGAGGTATAGAGGAGAGTTGACATGTGTGGAGGGATACTCAATCTATTTGATTTTTTCCAAGAGTCAGCAAAACATTCAATTCCTTTTATCCTTGTGGAGGAATCAGTCAGTCGAAGATATTTTCTCGAGGCTGAGCTAAAGAGAGTGGGAGAATAAATATAGGCGATCATCATTAGAAAACTGTCTGTCATCGTCAGCCTCTACCTCATCACCATCATCATCCTCAGTCCTCACATTCAGATGCGATTATGCTTACAGAAAGTAGAGAGATATGCCTGGATTATATACTTGTCCTATTCATGTTCCTCAAATACTTGCAACGTTAGAGGGACCTTGTATAGAATATTTATATAATTGCAGATGCGAGAGAAAATGTCATGTCTAGTCTAAAGAAAGTAAAAAACTGGATTGCAAATGATATTCAGTAAAATGCGACATGAAAAGTGAAGAGAGGAAGAGGGAATATTTTTGAGAAGAAATACAAGTATCCTCTGGATAATCACTGTTTGCTCTCTCTCTATTTGTTTAGATAGGCATACTGTGAGGAGTGTGAGATGTAGCGTAAATGTGGATATTTGTAGTTTGACGTAATGTTTGATGAACTGATAATAAAAAG
>JAQFZW010003132.1:0-14051 GCA_034687055.1 Heteromurus nitidus
TGTACATTGTTCCTCCGATGAAAATCTGCATTACTTTTCTTGATATTATTTCATTGCAGTCAGTCTTACAACCGTACAAGTTAGGCTTGTTGGTGTAGGAGCATGAGCAACGCGTGGTGAAAGGCTTTCGCATTTTCGGCTAGTGCAAGTGCCTTCTCCGCTCTCTCTCTCTCATTCTCTCTCCTCTGTACATCTTACACTTCAACTTTACAACTGCTCCTGCTGCATAATATACAACATTGCGGAGTTTTTTAATAAAGGGCAGGGAGAGGACACACGTCTACTACGACACGTCCTGTTCCATCCTACCATTGCTCGTGTATCGTCTTCGTCGTCAACAACATAATCATCGCATCGCATTGTCGTCGTCATTATCGTCACTTGGAATCTATTTCGCGAAGCATATGTTAGACTTGCTTTCACGTCTATTCTTTCAAAAGAATAACGTGTGTGATCCAGAGGGAGACGGATAAGCGGAAACGAAGGCAAAGGGAATTTAGGAGATTTGACAGAGTAAAGTTACTTATGGCAGTTGAGCAGTATATGGCTGCATCTTTTCCAGAGTCGCTGTAATCTCTGGAGACGCAAGGAGAGTTTACTAAAGACAAGCATCTAGTTTACGTTGCAAAGGAGACATTTTTGTTTGTGTAGGAGAAGTAAAACGGAGCATCATCGGCGTGCTTGGCTTCACTGGAATAAATCGTTTTTTTTTGTATTTTATTCCTGAAATAATTCACAAATAATTTTATTTTACCTTTCTATTTAACCAAAACATTCTGAATCGAGATTACTGGGTTTTCAAAAAAATTGGTGCTGTTGCTTTAAAAAATATAAAAACGCTGCAATTTCACGCGAGGAAAAATACTCCCAGTGTTATCGACTCATGTTGAGACAGGGCAATAAAGTCGGCAACTTTCTTCACGATTGTGGTATTTGCAGCGATAAATATATTAGAACTAAAGCTACTCCGTGTATTATACAGCGCTAAGAGGAGATTTGTTAAGCATTTTTTGCAAAAATTGGCAGCAGGCTGCACTAGTATTTGGGAAGATACTTGCTCACATTGTGACAAGGATTTTACCACTTCCTTGTCCACGGGGAAAATTTTGTTTTTGAAAATTAATTTCTTGCTTTCTTCTGTCAAACTGACGCACAATTCTCATATGGTGTTAACCCCAGGTGAGGCTACTCCACTTTGTCTTAATGTGCTTTTGTTTAAAATTGCTTCAGCTTTTACAGCATTGCTCGCTCAAATAATACACTATTTGTTTAATTTTTTAACAATATGAAATGAATATTTTTCAGGGCTATTTAACTCCCTTGGGACGTGTTCGCCAAACGCAGATATAATCGGAGACCCATGCAGTCGGTCATTGATATCAAGTCAGCGCCAAGAGCCCATCAATTATAGGTAAACTTGCTAATTTTGTGACTTAAATTCGTCGTAATTCATGAGGAGTTAAGTGTGACGTCATTTTTTGTGTTTAGATTATCAAAATTTTCTAGTAGTCGTCATCGGAAACTGCAACCATTGAGGGAATCTTGAGAACCCGTTTGGACCACCTCCAGGTCCAATTTCATCATCATCATCGCAAGCCTGTGCATCAGCTACAGCAACAGCATTGGACTGATAGGAGCACATTGAAAAAGTCTGACTTCTGCAAACATAGTTATTTTGCGCAATCAATCTCACCGTCACCACCGTCGTCGTGTACTACTACAACTTCGTCAAACAAACAATTCCCTTATAAGTCTTATGAGTTAGGAAACGCGCTAGAGCATTTTATAAATTTTCCGTTTTGAATGCAATTCACTTAGTCAGAACGTCCTTTTCGGTCCTCTTCGGCTAAACTTACTGGACTCCTTTTACATTCGGATCTTGACAAAGCAAACAAAATTCATCCAATTCTCACACTGCAGTCGTCAGTGGAATTAACAATTCCAAAATTAGTTATCCAACCTATTTCCATTATTCTTTGCCCCCTTCCACTCTCCCAACACCTTGTTCACGATTTCTAACATTCCTCTGTCGCTAGAACGCTTTCCTCTTTATTTTCCCTAAGTTCAACATTTTCCTTTAGTTTACGTATATTTTTGCTGTTGGTTGACCTGAAATCTATAACAAAGCCGGCTTCAAGATGAGTCTCAACGTGAACCGAAGTGTGAGCGATATGTTTTATCGCTACAAGATGCCCAAGTTGATGGCTAAGGTTGAGGGCAAAGGGAATGGGATTAAAACGGTGATTGTCAACATGGTGGAAATTGCCAAGGCCCTTGGGCGACCACCCACATGTAAGCTAGCTTTGATGAAACGAACTGTTTGTATTTACCTGCCTCCGTTGATAAGCAAACTGAATTTGTATGATAACCAATTTTTGTGGGCGTAGATCCAACAAAGTACTTTGGCTGTGAACTCGGAGCACAAACCCAGTTTGATTTTAAGGATGAGCGCTTTATCGTGAATGGTTCTCATGATGCGAGCAAGTTGCAAGATTTGTTGGATGGCTTCATCCGCAAATTTGTGCTCTGTCCGGAATGTGACAACCCGGAAACTGTGCTGTCCGTGCAGGCTAAGAAAGGAATTTTGAGCCAAAGCTGCAAGGCTTGTGGTTATTCCAATCAGATCAAGGGTGGTCACCGTTGCATCCAGTACATTATCAAGAATCCGCCACGTAAGAGATATGACGATTAAAATGTATTTGGTTTGAGTTGAACTGTTACATAACTTTTCATTTGTTTGAACAGAGGTGAATCCAGCCACACAAGGTTCATCGCTCACTGAGCGCAAAGAACGGAAACGGAACAAGAAGCAGAATGGAAGTGGAAGCCCTCGACCAGAGGATGAAGACGATTTCAACGACACCTTCAACGGAACAAATGGAAAGAATGATGAAGATGATGATGACGACTGGGCAGTTGACGTGAGTGCTGAAGCGGTTCGCCTTCGCCAACAGGACTTGAGTGAAGGAGTTAAGTCACTTGCTATCAATGAAGACACAGAAAAACCAGAGAAGGAGCGTATGGACATTTTCTACAAGCTGTTGGATGGAAAACTGAAAGATGGAGGAAAATACGATGACAAGGAACTGGTCAACGAGGCCGAGCGTTTGGATATTCGAGCTAAGGCAACTCTCGTCTTGGCAGAGCTCTTCTTCAACCAAAATATTGTGAAGCAAGTCACCCAACACCGTGTCGTTTTGCTTCGATTCTGTCACCAGAACACTAAGGCTCAGAAGTACTTGCTCGGCGGTATCGAGCAAGTGATTGATATTCACCGAGAGTTGATTCCCAAAGTTGCTCTCCTCTTCAAGGTCAGTTTCCTTTTCTGTCTAATATTTGAACCGTCTTCTACCTATGATTACTTTTTATTCAGACCTGATCATCGGTGACGAAAGACATGCAATGAGGGGCTCGGTGTACTATGATATCTTTAGGAAGCGTAGTTTTATAGATTTGTCATTGTATCTTAACAAATCTTTGTTTTGTAGGCCTTCTACGAGGCAGACATTTTGGATGAAGAGGTTCTCATTGAATGGCACTCGAAAGTGAGCAAGAAATATGTGAGCAAGGAGCTGAGCCAAGAGATCCATACTAAAGCTGAGCCTTTCATCAAATGGTTGAAGGAGGCTGAAGAAGAGAGCTCTGAGGAGGAGGAAGATGATGTCGAGGTACTCCCAGAATATATGTCATTTGGGCATTCCGGTCTTGAAATTTTTAAAACGTTGTACATGACGCCAGTCAGTTACACTTAATGACCTTCCATAAATATTCACACAGATCGAGTACGATGACAGAGCCAGAATCACGAAGCTCACAGCTGCAGAAATTGTTACTCCTTCGAAGCCAGCTGCAGCCAAACCAGCACAAAATGGAAATGACGATGACGATTTGGATATTGATGCCATCTAAATCAATATCGGCACACTGCATTGTTCAGGACAGGAGGTTATATGTAATCATTCCCAAAAATATTGGTTTTCTTGGTTAAACAATCGGAACGTAATTAAATGTATCGATTATATTACTACGTTCAAGTAAGAATTTTGAGCATGCTGGAAATCAGTTTATAGTGTAGCGACTTACAATTAGATATGATATACATTATAATGCAAGTTTAGGAAGAGACAAGTCAGCCATGAAATTTGTAGTGTACGTGCAATTACTTAGATATAAAAACTTACGAAGAATTTAGTTTTCTGTTACATATGCAACACCACCAATCTCCATTTTTCACCATCGTCCCATGAACCGCAGCTGCTCTACATTCTACATCGTTAAATATTTCTGACAAGTTCTGTAATTCAACTCAGTCGTCAAATGGTAAAGGATATACATAACCTCAATAAAGAAAATATACATTCTGGAGGGATTTCAGTTGTTACGTTAGCAAGGGATTTCAAGTTTTAAGGAAAAGTATACAAGTTTCTCTAGTTAGTCATCTTTAAAATGGTAGTTACTCGCTATGCAATTTTATTGTTTACTCTTGTCATGTATTGTTTTTTTGGGCCGGGTAGGTTCAGAGTGAAAAAGAAAATGCCTTGCGCTTTACAAGTTCTTTTTCGAAACTCCTCAGCTTTTCACAGTAATTCAAGCCACGTGCTCCTTTATCTTGAACATGAATCAAATCAAATACTTATTATTACAGTAATCAAGAAATAAATTGAATATTCAACATCAGCAAGAATAATATAAAAAGCGCACAGCTTCCTTTCTCAAAAGCTATATATTTTGTTTTAACCAGCGATGCGCAGTTTAGAAAGGTAAATCTAATCAAATTACTGAAGATGAAAAAGACAGTAAAACTTGTACTCAAGGAAAACACCTTGAATTTTTTGGAGAGAAACAAAAGGTAATAATTTTTTGACTAATGTGTACGTGTTTAAAAGTGAAGTAGAGCTATACTACCATGTAACTCTGTTTATCATTCACAACTCATGCAATACCTACAAAAAACAAGGAAACTATTTCAATGTTTTACACTTTACATCACAATGAAATGTATTTCGTTGTATATTATTATTTTCTGGCTAAGCTAAGATTTAACATCACAGGAAGAGACACAACGCTGTGCTTATACTGCAGTGTTCTAGTTCTGCGATTTATAAAAGTTAATTCGCGTATATTTTCCCTTAATCTCCTTTTGATCACTCCATAAACTACTCCAACATCTCCAAAACTACACCATCCATCACCACCACCAACATTGCCTCCATCCTCCTCCTTTTCTCCTCTCTTGTCTCTCAATTTTCACTCTGAAAATTGGCAACTTTTATAGTTTTGCTTTTTTATTTCTCTCTCAAAATTTTCTCCAGTAAGCGATCGCTGAATAAAGGACGCTATATTTGCAAAAAAAATACATATATGTTGATGCGTACTCTCGTGTTGGATTTATTACCATCATTAACTCGTCAATCAGCCATTTAATCCACTTATCGAATTACAACCAATGGTGTGCACATTTCAGGATCTCGAGGGCTTGTCCCAATAGTTTTTTGCTTGGTGCATACGTATAAAGCTGTACCAAAAGTATACACACTTGGATAAAGAATTATTTTGATGCGTTTTATTGTCCTTGGCACAGGAACAACGGAAGCCTTTCAGCCTCGAAGGGGTTTTCGTTTTTTCTGCTTTCTCATCTTTGCCAAGTTGCCAAGAAGTTTACATTTAGCTTTTACTATGCTAATCATATTAAATTGGTGAAAGTGAAAATCGTGTTAACATCAAGAATATCACGACGCTTTCTTTCGCCAGTTTGTGCCACATTTCAAAGTCAATGTCATTCGTAAATCGTAACAAAGTTACATTCATACCGTCATGTAACAATAAACTAGATAAAAGATGCATGCTTAAGATGGTCCTGAACACAGAGGCATCTTCTTAAATTCAAGTAAATAAATATGACACGGGTTGACTGTGAAGGTTGCGACCATACAGAAATAGAAAGAGCTACTTTTTCTTACATAATATGTCTAATATTCTGAATTGACTAAGGGGAAAAATTGCAGTGGTTTTTTTGTCTGGCCGTGGTAAAATTCTTTCTCTTCCAAACAAACGCTACTAACGATAAGCTACCCTGTGCACCCAACTGAAATGTTGTTCCACTCGTGGAGAAAGCATGATGGTTGTTGTGTAAACGTTGGATGAACGATCTAGAAAGCAAATATACCGCAGTCAAAGGAAAAGCAAAAAATTATGGCTGGGTGGAGGAAATGAAAGCAGGCTCCTTTTCCCCTTCACTTCAGGAGGAAGGAAACAAGAAGAATTTGCTACTTATGACCACTGCAGTACACGACTGGAAGAAGATAAAAAATTTCTTCCAGCAGACTTCTGCATTGAATACATTTTTGAATAAGATTCATTCTTGTCATGAGGATGGGGACACGATCTTTGTTCCTCCTCGCGTGCATACGAGAAGTAGTGAGCAGAGAGCATCCCAATCCCAACATGCAAAATTCTACATAAATATTCGACCATTTTTTCTCTCTTCCGTTTCGGCAAAATCCAATTTCAAGTCGAAGCGTTCTCGGAAAGTCTTTCGTTCTCTGGAAGTGGATAAGCGGAAGGTTGAAACAAGGACAAGCTAGTTTACCACCGTTTCTCTGAATGCAATTTTTTGTGTCGTTGGAGTTGGAAGTTGGGAAAGTGGAGAAAATGAAAATAAGTGAAAACGTGTAATAAAAAGAATGTGCTGCGATGCAGGAAGATTACAGAAGCAAGAACAAGTTAGTAGATAAAATATTGCATTATACTGAAGTGCTCTAGCTTTTCATCAAGACTTTTAATGCATACGCACGCAGGCATATCTCATTTGGGAGAAGGAGGAAGCTCGCTAATCGCATCTCTGCCTTCATTTCATCAACACTCGCTCTCCTCATTTCGTCAGCGAATTACGAGTTACATCGCATCCGATCCCATTAACTCATGAATGATTCAAGAAAGAATGTCATAAAAGTCGTGTTCATATAAAACTTATGCATGTGCACCACAAGCACAAACACAACGCAAACCCCAACTCCCGTCCATGTCTCGTTAAACATTCCTCAACAAAAACGAAGATACTTTTTCCGACAGGGTTACTTCATTCTCGTGTCATAACGTCCATGAGACTCAGAAATGATATGATGATGAGGTGGAGTAGAGTTTCAGGATGCTCCACATATTTTTTTCTCTTCAACATTCCCTACCAGATATATGTCAATGAGATGAGATAAAGGCTCAAGAGAGGATTTTGACGAGATTTTGTAGAAGGGAGAATGATGTACTTAAATATAGGATGAAGAGCAGACAACAGACACACCAAATATTTATTAGTTGTGCCATACTCAACTCATGCCATGAGTTACAAGGAGCTGCAGACACACAGCACAGCACCTATAACGATCAGGTTTCAGGATATATAACCTTCCAACAACGGAGAAGCATATATACAAGAACCGCATCAAATAAGCCTGCCTCTGCTTGCATCGTTTTTGTTGCAGAAAAAAATCACGAAAATGAAGCATAAAACTAATACCGCTAGATACATGGACAATGTCAAAACATGAAAGATTTTTTTGCTCCGAGATTGAGAGGCGTATTCTCCATCTCAAATTATATAAGTGGAATTTTTTGTGTGCTGAACTTGTACTCGTCGTGTTTGCTTAGGGAAAAAGTGGAAGTGTGCTCACTCTCATAAAACAACCTAACTTAATAAAGAGCACGTCTTATGTTTTATGAGTGATGCTCATTTTTATTGTGTCTCAGGCTTCTCGGCACAATACTGTTCTCTACAGCGTGCCCTTTGAAATGCAATAAAAAGATGGGAAATTGAAAGGACAGCTTCATTCATTCATTAGCCCTTAAGTTGCTATTAAATGCAAGCTGTGCAATCTTTTCTGTCTCAATGAAAAATGTCATTCAGTAATTTCAGCATTGCTGGAAAGAAAATAGAACATCCTACATCAATATGTTGTAGGTACGTGAAGGGATTTTTTATGTACATACGTCACCAACCACTCGCCCACATTTCTAACCACAGGGACATGGAGAAAGCATGGTAAGAAAAAAGGAGCATGTGCTTCACTAGCAGATTTTTTTCTCATTTCCTTCCTTCCTTAATTCCACTTTCCACCTTCCGTCCTACTCCAAACAAAATGCTGCAGTTGGTTAAAAAAAATGTAGCTTAAAATAGTGGTATTTATACACTTTTGATTGCGAATGAACGTGTATAGTACAAAAATGATGACAAAAAGGAGCGCAATGCTAGATTGAGTCCATGCCGCTCTTGTATTTTTTGGGTTTCGGCTCAGAATCAGAGTCATGAGTCAAGTTCGTGACTTTGCTGATACGCGAGTAAAGCAATATGTTTTCTGGTCCATCTGCTAAAACTTTTACCCGATTTTTTCTATAATATGCTACAATCAATATAAATATACAAAAAAGCAGGCGCGACCTTTATCCTACAGTACATAATATGCATGTAGAAACATATACTTTTTGGTAATAGTAGTCACCTGTCCTGTCCTGTCTTCTCTCTTGGATGAGAATGAGAACAAAGTGAATCCAATATCATGTATCATATCGTATATCACAATGATTTGCGCTGATTGGGAATATTGTGACAAAACCTGTCTCGTGCCTTGTGCTCTGTTGTTGCTCATGCGGAAAAAGGTATTATTTTTGGGACAATTCCCTTTGATCGGATAAACATTTACGATGACGATAGCAGAGAAATTGGGGAAAAGTTGATGAAACATACAAACCATAATCCGTCGGCTAAGCTATTACTTGTTTGCGCATGCATATTACCAACACGTACAATATCCGTATTGCACGTGTGTAATGGCAATGGCAGCGCTGAAAAAGCATGCAAACTGGTTGTATGTGAAATGTGTTCGTACTATTAAATATCCAATTCCATTCCAACTTGATTCATATACGCCATCGCAAATTATCCAAACTCGAAAACGGCCCACGTACATATTCATTTCACCTTCCTACACAACCGTGGACTCTTGGATTGCAGTGAGTAACCCAACCAAAACGCAAAGGCGATTTTCTCTCTCCCCATGTGTGCTGCGATGATGATGACGAATGAGAAGATGATTATGAATATTACGATTACCATCATGATTATGATGAACTGACATTTAAATCGAGTACACATATGTGAATGATTGCCACTATAGAAGCGCTGTATGAGTTTCGCCGGTTGAGCGAAGCAGAAAAGGATGTGCTGAAGAGCAATTTTCCGCTTTGTGGATGAGAATAAAGAAAAGGAATACCACCGCGTGCAGTTATTGGGCTTTCGCAATTTTCCCCCATGTTTTCTCCATCCAACTTGCCATTTACAAGAAATATGGGTTTAGCCACATAAGAGATTTTTTCTTGTCTATTCACTCCGTTTTAGAAGGTGACGACAAGTTTTAGTATTCCAGTCATGCGATGGAGAAAACAAGTGATTCATATTCGGGCCGAGAGCAGAGATTTTCATGGACGATAAGGGAAAGTTATCTGAAAAATGGTCGCGAGAGGGATTTTCCTTTTTTAAGAGTATGGATTCATTTGTAGGGAATATGTAAGCACCGCCACCGCCGCCGTCGACTTAAGTGAAAGGTAAATAGCTGGAGCCGACGAAGACCTTTCTTCCCCCTCTCGGCTTTTCCGTTTTCTCATGCGGTACTTCCTTCCCTACTCCACTTTTACTTGTGGAGGTGGAGGAAAGGAAAAAATGAGAGCACGAACACGCAAAATACATTCCATGCACCTGGAACATGGGACCATTTTGCACTTTGTTTCCCTTTCATTTCATACAACACAAAAGTACATGCATTCATGCAGAGAGCTTTCTTGTGCAAAATATAATCTCGGGAAAAAAGGGTTTATACTCAAGGGATACATACATTATACGTTGCCAGTCTGTGCTATAATCGTATAGATTAGATATACATATACCAAAGCACAAGGCTGTCTGTTTTAATTCTTTTCGCTTTCGGAACACTTCGTCCGTCGTCTCTCCTCCGTGTTCCAAAGAGCATTTTATTTTATTTTTCTTTTGTAGCCGCCGGTAAACTCTGAACTTGTCTTAGTTTTTTTACTGTTCTCTATTCTCGCATGTATTTTTTATCGCTTCCTAGATTCCTCTTAAATGCCACTTTGTTGCGAAAACAGAGTGTGTGTTAGTGTGCAAAGGGAAAATATGTGGGATTTCAATAAGAACTTATAGTTTTTTCTAAATGAGTTTTTATAGCGGAAATCTATATTAGATTGCGTATGGATGTATGTACCTATATAGTATTTTTTATGTGTGTATCTAGGTCGGGCCCACCATAACCGTACCGCATCGAAAACCCCAAAATATAAAAGTCATACGAGACGGTTCTCAATGCCGTGTGTGCTGTTCTGTCATTTCAACAAAGATGTATGTATGTCTATGTACATAATAGCATCGTTTCATATGTACCTAAACATACACTCTTATATCTATATGATCGTATACAAGTTTAACCCTTTTTTATTCCTGAGAATGGGAATTACTCACTCTTTTTCTAGCTCGGGAAACTCTCTGCTCTACTCTCCTTTGCTGCTTCTGCTCTGCTCCCTTGAGTTTAGTTGGAGTTGGAATGGAGTTGAGTTTGAGTGCATCATCATCTGCGTACATGCACATATATGCGATATGAGCAGAGGGAACTTACTGTGAAATATATATAAATATATATATATCGTCATAAAAGAACACCTAAGTACAACACAAGTGAGTGTTCAGCTCCAATCCAAGCATGAAACATAACAATATATTTTACCTTCATTTCATATCTAATATGCATGCAATGCATAGAACACTACTATGCAACATTATGAATAAAGAAGCGTGACTATGTGATTCTGCAATGCTCCTTGTCATATATGTGCATTGCACACATAACTTGGGTATACACAATTTTGTATTAGATTTTCCTTCACTTCGTCTCTTTGAGCTAAAGCTTCACACTTGGAGCTCCCAAAATGTTTGCCAGTTTTTTGTAGTGCAAGTGCTCCATGAAAATGGAAAGGGTCGGCGGAATGGAGTGTATAAGTATATAGATTGGTGAGACTAGAAACGGGACGGGAACGACACCCCTTTTTTCTCTAACTCTCTCCGTCCTTTCATTTTCAGTCCATATCTCTGCAGCGAGAGAGTAGAAACTGGTAGGTTTATGGGAAAAGTATCCTTTTTCCTAATGGAACTGTGAAAGGGGCCTTCTAAAGCATTCCAAAGTACTCTCAGAGAGAGAGAGTGTGTGTGCTACTCTTGATGCTGGAGAAGAAAGGACGTTTCCCTACAGTACTATCAGAAGTCAGCCTAGTCTCCAAGAGACTCTGGTCACATCTCTTCTCTCAACGTCTTCAGGCAAAATGCGAATCTGAATCCCATTCACTTCCCGATCGTGAAGGCACCTAAAAAATTAGATACATTTTGTTATAGAAAAAAGAGTTTTCTCATATTGTGTAAGGAGCACAGAGGGAAATGTGTTCCGTTCTAGGGAAAAAGTCATGGCAAGGTCCTTTTTCTTGATAAAAAAAAGTCACCGTCACCAACACCATCATCACCTTCAGAGAAAAAGGATTAGCAAGAGATAAAGTTGATTCTTTGAAAATGATCCAAAATCGGAGAAGTGTGTGAACTTGAGAAAAATTGAAGAGAAAAAGTTTTCCAAACTTTTTACCGTCACCTTTTCCAGCTTTGTGAAAAGTTGGAGAGTGTATGCATTTAATTAAAAGTTTTATATAATTATTTGATAGTGCATCAGTTTAAAGGTTCGACCTCATCAAAAAATAGAGAAAATGTGGACGTTGAATTTCTGAGATATTTTCGCACATTAGTGTGAGCACAATTTTATGTAACATCAGATTTGGAGTGTGCAAACTTGTGAAATTTCTCATCACATTTGAACTTATAAAATCACATGTCATCTTCATGGATCCAGTTTTGTTGCAAATCCGGATAATTAGGATTGGTTTATTTTCATACTGCATGTGACACATCCATTTGCACAAAAACGGAAATTGACCTTACTTACTTCAGACGAAACATTGTGGATATTCTTCACGTGATTCATAGACACAATCGCGATTGACGGTAAGAACTTTTTGAAAATATAACTAGAAATCTACTATAGACGAAGGGTTTTAAGCGTATTAGAAATCATCCATATTTAGATACCGCATATTACACTGTTTGCAATAATTTGTGAATCAATTACCACTGTCATGTCACGCCCAAGCAAAAGACAGCCGACTAATGTTAAACAATTTGAAAAATTTACACTCCAGCAAATTAAGAAGTCATGAAAGGAGCGTTTAGTTTGTTTAGCTAAAAATATTTCAAGTATACATCAAAGAAGATTTACACGCAATTTTTATGTGCACACGTCAAAGTTGTCGTCTGTCGTGTGTTTCACATATTTTTACATAAAGTCATCATCAAGATCAATATGAATCAGTGGAGACAGGACTCATTCCTATTATTAGTAATGTATCATTAAAAGCATAAAATGATCTTGAAGTCATAGCCGAAGGCGAATTGGATGAAGCACACCCAAAATATGTGTGCACACATTATTCAGCACAAAAATAATACATTCTTAATCTCGCGTGAAATCCACGTTCAACTCAAACAAGCAAAAATCTTGTGTGATTTCTGTCTTGTTGTCTCAAGTAATAACCTCTCTGACGACGAGTAATAACCTTTTGAAGCTAACTCAAAAGTTGATAAGCTGATGGTGGTGGTGATGACTCCTCCGTTTCTGTGTGCGGAGATTTTTATCAAGTGTGTGCACTCTCAAGCAAAATTAATTCTTGAAGAGTCATTACCTTGCCTATTGGTTTTGTACTGTGCGTGTATCGAGGTAGCATGCTACTTAATCACTATACTCAAGCACATGAAATCAAAGTCAGTTTAGTTATTTAATCAACTCACTGAAAAATATAAAATCTACGGACAAAATCATGCTGATACCCCATCAATGCAAGTGAATCACTTGTTGGGCTGCACATAAGTTGTAAATACTACTACACTTTAAGCAGCAAACCAAGAGTTCCCCAAGAAATTAGAAATTCATGACAAAAATTTGTGTTGTTTCTTTTTTTTAAAGAAATGGTTAAGTTTATGGACAGGATTGTGTGAGCGTAAATATAGGTTTATGTGGAGTACGAAGCGATTACATGATAACGGAATAAAAAATTGCGTGTGTTTAGTAATAATCGGATTGTTTGCCAACTTTAATATTTATGTTTTCGTTCAGGCCTAGTTGAAAAGGGAAATGAGAGATGTGCTCTGTGCCAAAAGATATGGAGCGAACTCTCACAAAAACACCATTTCTGATACAAATTCTTTAAACTTATTTTTGCGTTCATTTAATCAATAGCTTCATTTATTCAAACTCTGCTTAGAATTACGATTACGATTAGCACATATGGAGCCCAGATAGGTACATGACTACACATGCGCGCTCGTGATAAATAAAGCAGTTAACCAAACATACGCAGACTATATATATGCTGTTAATTTTTATTGGGAGCGCGTGCCTGCATTTGCTGTAGAAGACCATAAATGCATTTAGTGTGAACAAGTAGACAAGCTTAACCTTCAACACTAGTTTACTTTGCACTTTCGTTCTCGAAAAAAATAACAAGGCAAGCATTGTGCACACTGTTGAGTGTGCAACTTGTAGCCTTACAATAATTAATTATCACAATATTAGTGAAATCTGCACACATAATATAGTGCGGATATTCTTATGAGGACGAGGAGCTTTGGGTTAGTGCACCGGAGAAATTCTCATACATAAATGTGTTAGAATCAGCCTTAGAACTTATGCAATGTATCATAAAGTCTGCAATAAAGTTATATAATAATAATAATAATAATAATAACGGCTTTGCATTCAATTCATTTTGTTGTGTTCGTTTTCCAGGAAGAACGATTTTTTACCACTCTCGCCATTTCTCGGCAGGGTTCCTTTGCTAAACATAGCAAAAGACAAGATCGAAATTGGCGATTGAAGAGAACCAGAACCAGTGTCCCGCTCACC
>JAQFZW010003133.1:0-14038 GCA_034687055.1 Heteromurus nitidus
TACTCCCTCACACAACCTAAATAAGTTGCCGCAACGAGAAAAATAAGTAGTGAACACGAGAACTGTTTCAGGCGCATATATTTTTTTAACTCGGGAGGATACAGCAAGGTCGAGTTACTGAAACGAAAAAAATAGTCTTGTTTTTCTTCCCTCTCTTTTGCTTCATCGCAAGGTAAACAATTTTACCAGAGAGATTTTTTCTCGCTCTCTCCTTTCGCTTTCAAGTTGGAAAAAAGCACCTCAAATTCAGCTAACATGCAGTACTCATCCGGTGCGGTGGTAGAGAGCTTCTCTGATTGTGTAACTAAAGGGAATGAACGAATGAAGAAGAGACGAGAGAAATGGAGTTGTGTATATTCTCCAACTAAAAAAACTTACATCTATATGCAATGAATGTACCAGCACCAGCAGCAGCCATAATAAAATGTAAAAAAACTTTTTTCCAGAATAAAAAAAACCTGGCCAGAAAAAAGTTATAAAGAGCATAAGAGTAAAGTTCTGAATTTGCTCTAAACAACTGAGAGAGCAAGTAAAAAATTGTCTGCGTTTTCTCTCTCTCTCTCTCCTCGCAGACTTTTCATAAGGAGTTTTGTAGTAAATTGTGCTATGTACAAAATCCACAAAAAGTGTATGCTCGTGTGTGCTCAAAGTATTAACAAGCATTTGTCAATTGAGCCGTGGCCGTACCAAGAAGGAAGGACGACGACGATTCGTTTGTTTAACAAGACTCGATTCTCTCTTCTTTTTACGGTTTTGTAATATTCCTTTTTTCCGAGATGAGTCTTCTCACATGTGTGGACTTTCGTTTCGACATACACGAGGAAAATATGGAGAGGGGAGAAAAAAACATTCTGGAAGAGGAAGAAAGAATAGAGACGTTGTCGACCGGAAATTGACTCCTTTCCTTGTTATTTCACTTCTTTCATGATGTTTACTTTAGAAAACGTTGTTCTTTAAGGGGGACGACTCCGTTTCCTCTCAGATGAGAGAGTCGTGTGCTCACCCACTGCCACACTTAAACAATGTATTAAAAGGGAGCATAATGAGTTACGGGGATTTAATGCAATACATAATGCAAAATATTGTTGGCTTAATAAAATCACAATTCAGGAATTTCCACGTTCATTTTTTAGACGTGTCGAAAATCGAAAATCTGCAGCTTTCACCAAATATCATCCCATCATTTCCCCATACCAAAGCCAATTTCATAATGATCTCGTAACCGTACCGTATTCATGCATTATGTTTTTCGTATATGACATTCTTTTGGCGTGTGTCTTCCCAATACCATTTCCATATCTTAATGTGGAATTCCCTCCTGAAGCAAACTCAAATAGCGCAACTCGTTGATGGAAAACAAAAAGGAGCAGTATTGATTATGATTATGATGATGATACACCGATAAATATCTAACGCTCTTCGGAGCACGAGAGAGAAACTATAGACATGCCACCTATTATCATCATCATATTCTCTCGGAAAAGAATTGGGAGCGGGAGGGGGAGCACGATTTTTTCATCAATGCATAATGTAATCATATCATATCACTTGAGTATATCAGAATTGAGAGTGTGCACGCATTCGGCAAAAAACGAGGGGAGACCATATTACTACTCACAAAGCATATTTCTCATTTTGCGATATACATCAGCATAAATTATAATCAGTTCAGTCTCCCTCTCTCTAGTGAACTGCTTCATATTCCCTCCAGCCTAGTTTCGCCAGATGATGGAATACAACAATTGCTTCTGGGGGGAAGAGAAATGTTGCATGAAAATATAAATGTCCCAGTCCCACCAGAGCTTAAACATCAAAATCTATAGTATTATTATACCAGGGGTTTCGAAGTTGGAGGAGGAAACAGCAATAAAAACTGAATTTTTCACAGGGACGAAAAATGTTATATAGGTCTTTTCAAAAAAAAATATCGGGAGCACACGCACACAGCGGCAGGTCCTCGGTCCTCTTTTTGGTCAGTGTGCTCATATAATTTATCACAGAAAAAATCTATTTTCCTCTCCCGCTCTCCCCCTATTTTCCCCGAACATGGTCAACTGCTATTATCTTGTTGTCTGTGAAAATAGGAGAATATTCATCGAGGGAGAAGAGGGACACACATCAAATCACATGGCACGCACTCACTCAACATTTGCCACCGGGCTGCCAAAGCTTTTCCCACTCCAACTCATTTTCATTCATTCGTTGTGATTATGTGTTACATTCACTTCATCATCAGCCCACATTTTTTGTGGTGCTCGTGCAGAAAAAGCAAACGAAGCAAGACGAAAAAGTGTGTGTGTGAAAGAGCACCCTATTGTCATTTTTCTCTCTGGTGGTTAATGGCCGTTGGTGGGAAGTAGGGATGTTAAAAATGAATGGCTCTCCGGTTTTCGCTCGTTTAGAACAAGTTGCAAATGCAGGAGGCAGATATATTAGATATATGGGAAAAAGAACAAACGATCTGAATCAGACATCGTCATCAGATTTTTTTCCGCTCTTGTATAATGGGATACGATTAGTGACTCAATAATAGGTTTTCTGCATCTTGTCGCCTGGTGGCCTTCGCTGTTCACTCAGATAACAATACAATATGCAATGCATGTTGAGTCGTTGACTTGAGCTTTTGGCGTGAGTGTGCTTCACTGCCGCCGAAAACACTTTACTATTGATTGTGTACACACACACTCACTCAGACAAACGGAAGTTCGGGGAGGAAAAAAATGAGAGAATTTTCTTTTCGATAGTGACTTGTTTCACATTTGCATGACACACACACGACACTGACAACACACCACACCACCACCGTCATTGCCACCAGCTATCAAATCAACTCTCACGGAACGTTTACTGAGAAAAACAGCATTTTCCTTCCACATCCACACGTTGCACATTGCATTGTACTTTTTCTCTGTATCGCACGAAAGAGAGAAGTTTTGCATGTGTTGCGCTATGAATACTACTCTTGTGCAGATGATCGTCATATCATGATACCATATTATTATGATATTGTTATACTCTTTTCGACAACAAAATGCACACACATGCAATATATCCGTATATATTCATAAAACACACATGTATATTTTTATTACTCACTTCTTCCTCATCTCCATCTGAGCTGAAACATTCTCTCCAGAAGGAAGGAAAAAAAGTTTTATGTGTACACAGAAAAAAGGGGAAGGGGTTACGATTACGATTATTATAGAAGAAAAAGAAATGTGATATATTCATATTGGTCCCTTCCCTATAAGCTGAGTAACTGGCTCGAGTTTTATTTTATTTTATTTACACGAGAGAGAAATTTACACAAGGGGAAAAAGTTGAACTTTTTTTCGTGTGATGTGCTTGAAAAATGGGATGGTTGGTGTGTGTGTGTGAGTAGGGAGTATAGTGTCGAGTGTGACCCTGGAATGATGGAATGGAATTTGAAATAAATGCATAAGGCAGACAGGCATGCATGCATTCGTGCATGCACGCATTTATTTTACCGTATATTCGTATAGGATCTATACATATAATCTTATGGTGATGATGGTGCGATGCGGCTCAACTTTCCTAATTGAAAAGGAAGTTGAGGAAAATGAGATGAAAGGGGGATATATGTGAGTACACTGTCCGTTTATACATATTTTTCATCTTCTTCGCTTCTCCAGTTGGATATATACATATACATATGTGGATATGTAAAGTCTTTGTGTAAATATAGAGAAAAAGGGGAAATAGGATAAAAGAGGTGGGGTTGAGTGTTATGATGGTATATGGGTCCAGAAAGAACTAGGTCTGATGATGATCATAATGGAGGATTGAGATATGGAGTTTTGAGTGTGCAGGAGCGAGAAGAAGCACACATGTGGCAGAGAGAAAAAAGGGGAAGGGAGAGGGAGAAAAAGATTGGAGTTTCCGAGATGAATATAGAATTTTGGGGAGCGAGAAGAGAAGACAAATGTGCGTGAAGTGAACATTGTTTTTCCTTGTCGGCTATGTAAATTGAGTCGGGTTTCTGTTGGGAAAAAGAGGGAGACGAGAGAGAGAAAAAAGTTTTTTTAGATGAGATGAGAAGCGCAGAGCTCTCATTCTGATCCTTGTACGAGATTGTTATGCACGCATGTAAATCAAGGCAGTGCATTCATTGCATCACTCACAATTTTCGCCGGAGACAGACTCACAACTGTTTACTCCTTTATGGCTTCTGGCTATAAGAGAGAGAGAGAGAGAGATCTTCTGTTGCTCATTCCATTTTCCATCTGAACGTAGCGTAGGCAGACAGAAGCTTTCGGCTAGAGTATATAGCTATCTTCGTTTTTATGTAGCGGAAAGTATTACATAACCTTCCTTCTTCATCTGATTACTGAACAACTTATAGAGAGAAAAAAAGTTTCTCTCACTCCAGTAGCGGTAGCTATATACATTCCAGTCTCTGTGTGTGAGAGATATGAAGAACACTGTTTGTAACAGTCATTAATTTGACAAGGTTCACTAGGGTGTTTTTCACGTTCCATAATCTCTCTTTATGTACATACCTAAAAACTGGATTGGATTGGAACATTTTTCCCTTATTTGCCACAGACACGGTTACCAATAATTATACATTTCCAGTCTTTTTTTCATGTAACATTTGTCGGGATTCATTCTGGAGTGAAGAAAAAAAGAAGTTGTTCTCTCATTGATAGCTAGCGTCCGACTCTCGCTACTCTCACTTCACAATATTCTTCTCTCCTCTTTTTTTGCTTAGTTGGCCAAGGGTATTATTATGACTATTGAGTAAATTCAATTGAATTCCCCCTTTATTGTTCTGTAAAAGCCCCCTTTTTATTCCTTCGCAGCGTGTTCTCTCTCTCTCTCCGACTCAGACAATGGAGAAGGGAAGCAGAAAGGGAACGGTCGTTCTGAGTATTATTCATTACTTTATTTTCTGTGGAGATCCATTTTTTCCTGAGTGTGGACGACTGCTGTGTGGATTGGACTTATAGCGAATAACAGGATGATGATGATGATGATGACTGCACGTTTAAGGAGATCAGGAAGCTTGAAAGAGAGAAGTGCGCGCTCCCATATAACGGAAAAATATATACAACACACATAAAAATTGTGTAGTCGTCCGTCCCGCATGAATTACTTTTGCCAGGCGGGGTCGGCTTCGAACAACGCGTAAAAAATCCATATTACACATGAAAAGCAAGGTTTTCGAATAATTGGCGTAACGAAGGGTGACCCACCCCTCTCGCTTTTGACGGGACATTCGAACGAACTAATACCCAACGATTTTTTTATCGTCGGAGGAGGAAAAAACGAGAGCTTATATGAGAGAGAGAGAGAGAGAGAGAAGTATATATGTACATATGGTACACAAGCTCAATAACCGTATGGGTTTTAATAGTGGTTGTTGTTGTTAATCTGTGTGTGGAAAAGGAGCAGAGGAGAGAGAGCGAGGAGCAACACAGTGATCAGGATGATGAGTAGAGGGGATCAATGTGAAATGTGTTTGTTGAGTTGAAGCTCTGCTGACTCCTCTTTTTTAAGCTTCCATCATCCTTCCATCCATCCTTTTCCCTCTAGAGCTCATGTCACTTCCCCCTATTTTTCCTCAGATGGAAAAACGCAGTCATCTGAGAGAAACGGCTTTGTACAGGGTAATGAGTTTGAAATCCTAAAAAGGGCTGCTTTTCTCTAAAATGTGTTTTTTGTTGTAGTGACTCTTCCAGTCATTTTTTCCCTACATTTTTACCCCTCATATGGATCTCATGTGTTTAAGGATAAATAATATGCGCGCTTGATAAATTGGTTCCCTTTTTCTCCCTCTCTTCTCGGAAATCCTGTGGGCCTGCAACGGAATTTTTACAACGTCATGCAAATCTCGAGAAAAAACCTTTCGCTTCCTTGTCTGAGCTGAGCACACAATGGATTAGGTATAGGTGTACACGCATGCATACATTGATTGGCTTCGGATGACTGGTCACGGCTCCAATCCAGTTTTTCTGAATATAAGCTTCGGTGGGATAATCCTTATTCCAATTTCCCCCCTCTTTTGTCTATTCAACTGCGTAAAAACCTGACTGATTATGGATGAACTTTTTTCTGTCTTTTTTCCCTTTTTTAAATTCATCAACCATAACGATTCCTCTGGTTTCTTCAAAAAAAATTATTGGGAGTATGACGGGTATTTCCCCTTCTCAAGAAAAAAGGCACTTTTGTACTTGGGGCTGAAGGGGAATGGTGTTTCATTCAAGTGCTAGTTTTGATGGTATAGGTCTACTCCACTCCTTGAGGGAGCTTTACCATACCACACCACAGCTCTCCATTTCCGAGGTCGTGCTTGAGTAAAAATGAGGAGAGAGAGAGAGGAGAGGTTGATGAGGATCCAGAGAGAGAGAGGGTGAGAAAAATACGAGGAATTATTAAGTCTATTTGGATTGCCGAAATGGAAGGCCTGAAGGACTGGCTAATGTCTTTTTAAAAAGTTTTATTTTCCAAATCCCTCAAAACAAAGCAGGATATTGTATCCCTTTTCCCATTATCAATAAAAAATGGCTCAATTCTACAAAATGTGTACGTTTCAATTTTTTCAAAATCAAACTGTTTATTGTTTATATACATACACACAAAAATACATGTGCCTAGTTGTCATTCAAGCAGAACTGGAAAAAGAGTTTATAAAAAAATATAGATATATATTCTGTACTTCAAACCAAATAATCTGAATATGAGTATAGATCGCTTGTGTTTGCACATGAGGGAAAAATTGTGTAGACTGACTTGTTTATAGGATTTTGTGTTTGTGTGTATGACTGACTGGATTGTGTTATGCATTCCATCCATCTACGCATTGTTCGCTTATTTTTTCCTCTCTCTCTCTCTCCCTCTCAGCTTCCCATATTTATCCATCGTGTTTAACTTTTCTAGTCTGGTTCTGGTTTCTGGTTCACTGACAACAGAACATCTTCAAAAAAGAGTAGAGTTTTGATGTGAACGAACGAACGTTTAAATGTAGAGAGAAAGAGAGAGGGAGAGTAAACTGAGTGGTTTTAATGCTGCTGCTCTTCTCTACTCGCACAAAACTTTCCCCGAGTTGCAGTTGAGATGAAGGGGAAAAGCTACAAGTCTTCTTCTGTACTCCTCTCTGTTTACTCACACTCTTGATGGGAACGAGCTCCATAAATACTGAGTAAATAGAAGAGGAGGATTTTCGAGAGGAAAGGATGGAAAATGTACAGACGTCGCAAATAAAATGTACACCAGACCAGAGTAGTTTGCTACTGTTTGAGAGGAGAAAAGATATGGTAAAAAGGGTAAATGGTAGTAGTAAGGCTTGTTTCGTGGTTTTACGAGGGAAATGTACACAAATAGACGTAACATTTACTAACACGAGGATATATCCAAACGTAAATCCATTGCGTATTACTTTTTCATGTAGATGGTTTAGAGAGTGAGCTGCTCTGCATTTTGTTTGCCTTGTTGGCTAACTTTTTGCGGTGAGGACATGGTCCGCGTGTTGATTTATATGGAAAGTTATCTCGGCTTCCACTTTCGATGAGACAAGTTTTTGGATGATAATATTGTGTGGATCGATATTATCCACACACATGCTCACATGATATATCTGGAGTATTTTTTTGTATTTGAAAGATTTTAGTACATGCTCCGCAATATTTCTGGACTTGAGCTAAATTTTTCCTGGAAAAATGGGATTTTTTCCATATCCAGAACTTTCGCTAAAGTGTATATAACTAAAAAATGTTTACAGTAGCAACTTTTGTAAAAGTGCCAATGGGGAAAGATTTTTGTTCGCCTTTCACACATCCTCTCTCATAATCCTCAAGCGTGGCTTGTCCACATCGTAAATGTTTAATACTTGGCTCATCATCATCAATCCTACGCATCCGCCTTCAAACAAAAAAACCGGAATAGCAAGGCGTGAGTGAAAAGAGAAGAGAGAGAGAGAGAGAGAAGTACAAGGCTGAAAACTTCACTCTCACTCCGCTACTTTTTGCTGATAAATAATCATCATCATCAGCATCATTCTCGTGTGATCACTATCACACGATGCCGAAGATGACGGGGAAGGCCACCTGAAAATAAGTAATTATTTATTGAGTTTGAGCTCTCTTTGCAAGCCCGCATTAATGTTCCTCCTCCTTCTATTCTAATGTTAATGAGTTAATGGAAAACTGTTGGCGAGAATGAAATGAAGAGGAAAAATGATTCCCCGTTCGTTTTTTTTGCACACAAGCCGCCGCCGATGTGGTTAATGGACCAAAAGTGTAAACTGATTATAATGCACTATTTTTGCAAAAACAAGAAATATGGATTATGGTACACCTAAATTGTAATTTTCTCTATAATTATCCATATTGATTTGATTACACGTTTCCCCTGTGTTTAAGTGTCCGAGTCGGCCTCTTTCTCATGCAAAATGAAAAGTGCAACATTTTTCATTACGCACATATTACAATTATACAAGTTTTTTTTACAAAACATGAACTTTCCCAGTAAAAGTGGTATTGCTGATGAATTCTACAATTCTGCGCAAAAAAACTTGTCTCTTGATGAAATTACGTGGTTATATTTTCTCTGAATGAATGACCTGACCTGCAATTATTTTCCAGTTACAAGTTCAGACCCGTCATAGATTTTACCCTTCCTCACTTCGCAAATATACAAAGAGTATGTTACACTTGCACCATTTTCCCTTGTACCTATCCATCAGTGCGAAGTTTAGTAGTTCTCTCCTCGTCGGCGAAAAAAAAATTGAGCGTTTATTATGCTAATACCTGTGTTATTACCATCTCACGTCCAACTTGCAACATTTTTTCCACTCAGTTCACAAACGTTTTTCGCTTTTTTTCAGAAGACGAACAAAAAACAATTGCATTTTAAAAGTGCATCATACGATGATTACAATTTAACAACGAAGAAGAAAAGCAAGGGTAGCCATCTCGCATATATTATTATATTTTTTCTCTACCATATGTATATCATCTATTCATCATAATTTCGCGAGACAAGGCACAAAACGTAAAGTGTTTTTCTGGATTAGATTAAAGATGCAAGTTGGAAAAAATGTATGATACATGCATAAAATATTTTTTGTTAGCTCTTGTATATACGTAACACATTTTTACACAGTTAACATCTGTCACGGCATCACCATCATCATCATCATCAAACCCTTATACCATATCTACAT
Organism: Heteromurus nitidus; assembly: GCA_034687055.1. NCBI lineage: Eukaryota > Metazoa > Arthropoda > Collembola > Entomobryomorpha > Entomobryidae > Heteromurus > Heteromurus nitidus. Next base: position 9,185 of record JAQFZW010003133.1, read on the forward strand.
AGTAATCATGATTGTTTTCGTCTTCCCTCTTAAAAAGTTGTAAAATGAAGGCAAGTCGTCGACTAGTCCGATGATAAAGATGAATTTATATATATTTATATACCCCTTCTCTCGATATGGAATCGGATATTCACTAAAAAGAAAATTGGTATTTGCATAATCAACAACAAACATGTAAAAAAGTATGTATGTATATATTTACCAGAGGGTCTCGAATATGTATATGTTTTTTGCTGATTTTTACTCTGTGATTGCCTCGGTTGGGTGGGTAATGTTTCTCCCATATATTTATACTCATTCTTCCTTCATCTTAATAGCACATGTGGTGGCTGTAAAATAACTACTTCAACAAATTATCAAGATTGAAGCCTGGGAACTCGGCGAAAATTGCATGCGTCCAAAAAAAGTATATACCTACACACATACGTTTTTCTGGCTCAGACTTCTTCATCATCAGCAAGATGACGATGATGATGAGGATACGACGAGAGGTGTATAAAAAGTGGAGCCGGGCTGGAATAAAAGAAGGCATGTCCCGTCGTCGTCGTCCCTATCTTTATAATCATATTTATGCCCAAAGGAAAAAAACAAGTTGTTTCGTGTATCATCATCATCATCATGATCAACTGGGCTTTTAGCAAAAATAATAAGTAAAATGTATATACGTAACATCAGTGTAGGTAGCTAGCTGGCTTACAATTACAATTTTTTTTCTCTCACAGAGAAAAAAACACCAGTTTTCTTTATTATTTCATCAGGGGAGCAGCAGAGGAGAGAGACAACAATAGTATTTTTTCGCAATAATAATATATACCTTTACTTACGTCTTGTAATCATTCATCAGAGAGAGAAAAAAGTTTTGAATTGAAGCAACACCCGACCCGAGAGTTTGCAAAAAAGTAAAGTATATATATTATAGACGAAGTCCTTTATACTTATAAGTTCATATATGATAAAAGCTATGAGCAAAGTTGATAAAAGTCAACCAACTGGTCTTTTCATCATAATCATGTAATCATAATGAGAAAACTATTAGCTTCGTTAGAGAGAAAAAAATATGTAATGTGAATGTGAAATAACAATGTATATGGGGGAAAGACATGGAACTACGAGAAAATGACTTGTTATACCTCGAACACATATTAGGAAAACGTATGATTTTTTTCTTTGCAGAAAATGATGATGATAATGTGTAGTAAAAAATGGTAAACAATAAACATTCCTTTTGACGCATTTCTCTCTAAAATGTAAATAAAAAAGGGGAGAAAAAAGCTGTAGGCCATTTGCGCACACCACCACCGTCCGTCCGTGTACACTGTCCTATCCCAGTGTAAATAATGACTGGTGAATGAGTAGTGACTTTGAAAATATATGTGAAGGAAAGGAATGTTACATAGGAGGTCTATGTATAATCAGACAACTTCATAAAAAAGGAGAAAGAGGAAGGCAAGTTGCGAAAGAGTTCCTTGTGTAAATATAAAAATGAGTGACGAGGATGACGCTGCTACTGGTGAGGTTAATGGTTTTACATGCTCACCAGATTAGATATTATTTTCTGAGCAAGAAGAAGAAGACAATCATAATTCTGTGGGAGACTGGCTTTGACTTGATAAAAAGTGTATATACATATTATTTACGGGATGATAAAAAGAGTTGAAGTTCTGAGGTGAGATGAGGAGAGTTATTACAGTTAGAGCTTCGTTTTTGCTTAAACCTACTATTTGAAGTTGTTTCGGAGGAGTCGGATTGATCTTCATTGTCATGTCTTGAGAGATCCAATTATAAAGATTGTGTGGCTTGTTCCGTTCCCTTGTCTTGGTTATGTTGTTGTAGTGTGTGGCTGCTGCTGTTGATAGTGAACGACACGAGCACCAGACCAGAGCCCCCAGACCACCGTCACGGTACGGTGCAAAAGTTGCAGCACACAACACACACACATAAACATACATTTACTACATGACTATCAGAAAAGCAGAAGCTGAAAGAAGAAGAGAGAAAAAAGTTTTAAATTGACATGATGACAAGGAGAATCAGCATCATGCACAGCTCTACTCGTTTTATATGCATATGCAAGTGATACTTTGGTTTAGTGTTGATGAAGTTGTTACTTTGTTCATCACACGATGACGATGATGAAGCCGAAGTAACGTAAAAGTATATAAGCATATTCTTATATCCTGTCTTGTGTCTTTTAATCATCATGGTCAATGAGCTCGAGACTTTACGGCTATATGACACTTTTCCCCTTCTTTCATCTTAAGTATTCGGTGAGGGTGGCTTCTTGTTCCCTCCTCATTCTTTTATCGAAGCTTATCTTCATAGGAAAAAAAGAAATAAACTTTATTTACTTCGACTCGCATTTTTTACACTGCTAAATGGCTTTCTTCTCACGACGAGAAATATATATCTTCTGTGTCTATCTCGTGCCCCGCATGGGAACCTAATCTTCACTTTACGCCAGTTTATGTAGACGAAACGAAGCTGATTTTTAAATATTTGCATGTGTTCGTGTGTGTCACACAATCACACAATCTTTTTTAAGGTTGAAAAGTACGTATATTTTTTTCTCCCAGAGGAAGAGAGACACGATTCACCTCACGGTTTTGTCTTGTCCTCCCATACTTTATATGCTTTATCTTCGGGCTGATGCTCAAACATGATAATATTTAATGAAAAAAGGAAGGCAAGCATTATTATGATTAAAAGTCATGCATAATATGCTCACGTGTGTGGTAGGAACACACATTCATAAACAACTCACCTTGTTTCAATCTCACTTATCAAAACTCCATCTTTCCCACTAGAGCGTTTTAATTGAGATATGTGCCATCTTCTCCTTACTTTTTTTATTACATGCGCGTTTAACTGTTCGCTTTTGTTTTATTCGTTTTTTAAAAAATGCAGTTTTAATGCATGACTTTAAAAAAAGATTTTTGTCGTAATTAGCGTCTCTTCTAGTTTTACATTCGTTAGGTTTCCTCATGCAATTTTCAACGGAGTAGGTAACACTTTACGTGTGCGTATCTTCATTCATCACTTGGATTTGTCTTGAGCGAGAAAAAACAGGACTTGAGACTTTGAGAGTAATCGTGAGCTGCGGTTATGGTGTCCTCATATCATATCATTTGTGTCTATATCATTATGCATTGCCTATATACATTTTTTCAAGTGATTTTTTATTGACTTTTTTAAAATATGCACCGCACATCTCGCATTCCATTCCAATGCAGAAAGATATAATCCCATCAGATTGAACACGAATCTAGTTAACAATGTGCAATAAACTGCAATGACAATACAAACACGTATCAAATCGACATTGATATATCCTGATTGACTCCTACTTTTTTGATGAGTGAGTGACTTGGGTAAACAAGCCTGTTTAATAAAAAAAACTTCTCTCTCTCTCTCTCTCCTGACAAAATCCTTCGTATAGATGGAGATGTGTCGGGTTTTAGATAGCGATGAGCTTGTAAAAACGTGAGAGAATCCCACTTGTCTTTTCCGTCTCCCCTTATATATATTTTCTCTTAATCGGACGTGGGGGAACGGGACGAAATGTGTTTTTATTATGTTTCAGATGACTACACGATCTCTCTCTCTCTCTCTCTCTCTCTCTCTCTCTCTCTGGTATAATAGAAAAAATTGTAGACAAGATTGAGAAGAGGGCTTAGAAAAAAGTTGTATTTTTCTGATCACCTTAACTAACCAACTTAACTAGCCACATGCATACATACAAGTAATTGATACTTTTTAGAGGAGCGAGAAGATTAATCGCTCTGATAACGAATCAACAAGAGAGGGAGAGAAGAGAAGAATAAATATGACTACTTTTTTCCTCTTTATTTTTATATCGTCGCTACTCATAATTCATGCTGTGATCGTGTAACAAAACATAGTTGAGGCTATTGAAGGGTGTCAAGAATGGCGAAAAAACTGCTCCTTTCTTCAAGAGTGGACGAGTGAAAAAAGGCGGTCGTGTCATCATATTTATTTCTTTTTGCTAAAAGTTGAACCTTGTTATTACTATTATTATTACTTGCACAAATAACTCCTATTATTATCGTCATCATCATCAGCATCAACCTTCTCATCAATTATATTTTTTATGATTAGGTACATACATCCGCATATTATATAGGATCGGTCTTGTTTGATAAAGTTATATACTTGATAGAGTTGGGTGAGGTATAAGAAAAAAAGTCCTTGAGAATTTATAAAAACAGTACAAAACGATTATAAATTGCCTGCCGGGGAATCGCCAGCTTTGCATGTCAGAATGAAGATTTTTATTAGCTTCAACTTCTCCGATTTTGATCTACATTCAATACGAGAACAGATTGTTTGAGAAGGAGGCGGAGTCCTTGTAGCAGGCAGACAAGAACAAAGATATTCCATCTTGAATAATAATTCTTGTGCATAAAAATTAATATAAATCTTGGTAAAACCTGCGTGTTTCACTCATGGCGAGTTTTTTATTGGGAAAAATTGTATAATAATTGTATCAATAACACGAATATTTTTTATTCCCTTCCAGCGGTCAAAAGTTCTCCGGTTTTGTGAAATCATAAATAAAGTCGTACACAAGAAGAGAGGAGAATATTTATATCGAAAAAGCCTCAGGGAATGATAATGAATTTCTGGTTTGGTTTCGTTACTGGAACGCAGGCGAAATAATTTTCAATTGAGAACTTGTTCTACTCGCGAGAATATTCAAAGAAAACCCTTTGAGCGTATATATTTTATAAAAGATTTTTTTTAAAGTGCGAAAAGTTGGGCCAACGGCTGTGGCATGACATGGTGTGATGATGAAATATGCGTGTCCCACTCGTATCACATCACCTTGACCTTTTG